>OZ059799.1:16562365-16698130 GCA_964057025.1 Standfussiana lucernea
AGTCACTTCCTCAAATCAGAAATCATTTATTTGCCAATAATGTAGGTATACAAATATGATGGTTATTTTGAAGAGAGTCCTGATACATTTTACCTTATGGCATACAAAATTATTTAATTTTATTTTGAGACACAATGATCATAAACAGTCTGACGACTATACATTTATTAACAATAGAAAAAAGCAACAAAAAAAATTTAAATACTGATATTATTCAAAAATATTCCGAATTAGGTACAATTCAATACAAATGTCAATAAATTAAATTTAAAAAAAATACAATAAATTAAACTACAAATTTCAACAAATTAAATTACAAATGTCAACAAATTAAATTCAAATGTCAATAAATTAATTCAAAAGATGGCAAAAAATAAAATTAGACTTGCAATAAAATTAAAGATAGAAATGTCATTAAATTAAATCACAAAGAAGCAGCATACACACCTATTAACAGAAAGTTTTGTCATCAATAAAACTTTTAATTGTGTAGTTACACTTGTCCAGTAGCAGTTTTGTTAACTTTTTTTTTTAAACTTTGATGGATAATTCTTTTAAATGTGTCGGTATTTTATTATATAAGAGGACCGTGGTTAATTTTTTTTTTTTAAGTAAGGATGTTCGGTAACCACCTGTGTATATTTAGTTTTTATATTGTGACCTTATTGGTCCTGAGCGTTCTTTTATCCGCTACTGACGTAAACAGGTGTTTGTTCGTTCTAACGAATAGGGCAACTTCTACTATGTACAACGATGGCAATGTAAGAATTTTAAGAGATTTAAAAACAGGTTGACGGGTTTCTGTGGTTTTAAGACCTGTCATTGATCGAAGGCATCGTTTTTGGGCCCTAAATATTCTTTCATTCTCACTGCAGTTTCCCCAAAATATGACACCAAACCTTAGCGAGGAAGCAACTAAACCATGATATGCTATCACTACCTAATGTTTTTATGTTAACTTTCTTTGAAAGGCT
This sequence comes from Standfussiana lucernea, assembly GCA_964057025.1. NCBI lineage: Eukaryota > Metazoa > Arthropoda > Insecta > Lepidoptera > Noctuidae > Standfussiana > Standfussiana lucernea. Next base: position 16,563,340 of record OZ059799.1, read on the forward strand.
ATAGAGTACATATGCCGTTTTACTTAATTTATTGCACACGTTTTCAGCATGATGCTTCCATGTCAGTTTAATGTCGATATGTACTCCTATGAATTTTGTTTCTGTAGTTGCATCTAATATACTCTTTGGTCATTATATTTAATTGTCATATTTTCTGGCTCTAGCCTTTGGTAGAAATGCATCACTTGTGTTTTATTTAGATTTATAACTAGATTATTTGTAATAAGCCAATCTATTATAGTTTAGTTGTTTAGTTTATCAGTTTAGTTGTTGTTTATATCTTTTTCGTATTCCGCTTTATCTATGCATTCAATTATAGCTGTGCTATCATTCGCAAATAGTATCATTGGATGATGAATTTGGCGCGGTAGATCGTTAATGTACAGCAGAAATAATAATGGCCCAAGAACACTACCTTGCGAAACCCCAAATTTAGGTATTCTACTAGAACATAAATATTTTAATTCACGTTTTGTTTTAGTATATACTCTCGATATTTCTGTGTACTGTTTTCTATCAGTGATGAAAGACTTTATTACAACTGAATAAGACTTAACTTGACTTGACTTTGACTAGACTTTTTTTTTTACAACAACAAGAACAACAAGAGGTATAAGAGGCAATGTTAGTACGTTGCCTCTTATACCATAGTCTTCAAGTTTATTTAACAGGGTGTCATGTTTTACACAATCAAACGCTTTTGTCATATCTGTGAAAATTGCACATACTTTGGGTTTTTTATCTACATTTTTTTTTTATTTTTAATATTTTTATTTTTTCGAAAGCCTTTTTGCTTTTCGCATAATATAATTATTAGTTTTAATTACAAATGTGTAAATAGATTCATATATAATCTTTTCAAATATCTTGGAAAATACTGGAATTAAAGCCACTGGTCTGTAGTTTGACATGTCTTCCTTACTGTTTTTTTTTTATGTAGTGGTTTTATGACAACAGTTTTTAATTTATCTGGAAATAAACCTGAGACTATTCATGAATTTCTTTTATGACTCAATGGTTTTGCTATGATGTCTGAAACAAATTTTACCGCCGCTGTAGAAACTTCGTCGTATCCAAAACTTTTTTATTTTTGAAATGTTTTATTACACGTAGAATATCTTGAGTTAATACTGGGGGCATGAATAAAGAATTACTGATATTAGTGTTGCCACTTGTCTTGCCTAGATGTTTCCCAGTTACATTCTGTACCTGATCAACGAAGAAATCATTAAATGACTCAGCAATTTGCTTAGGATGTTTTACTTGTTTATTTATTTGCAAAATAGCTTCTTTTAACAGATTGTCATTATTAATTATCTGCCATGACGCCTTTGATTTATTTTGAGAACAATCAATAGGGTTATTATTCTGAGCTTTTTGAGTAAGATTTATTATTTTTTTTAGTCTCCGTGAATAATTTTTAAATGTGTTTTTACTTTCACTTGAAGGCGCTTTTCTATATTTCCAAAGGTTTCTTTGTTTCCTGCTAGAAATCCTTATTCCACGTGAAATCAATTTTACTTTTTTATCAGGTTTTACATTAATTAATTGTTTTAGGAAGCATAAATCATACAATAGGTGAAATAGGTCTATAAACCTATCGTATGCCTCATTAGGGTTGTCTGTTTCGAATACTTCTGAAAAAGACAGACATTGCAGGTGTTTTTTGAATAATGTTAAATTTTCTTTGGATAATTTTCGTTTATGCATGTGCCAAGAATTTAGTATGCATGTTTTGTTCACCCGTAATTTTAAAATCTGAGCAGTGTGGTCGGATAATGCAAAATCAATTACTTCACTCACGCATTTTTGAATGGAATTATGAGCAAAGTTATCTAGACAAGGTCGCTTTTAAGTCTAGTCGGTTGCTTGAATTCTAATTTAAGATTATAGGCAAGTAATACATTTTCAAAGTCTAATGTAGCTACAGTTATTTCTCTTAAGTGTGTTAATGTTGAAGTCCCCGCACAAAACAATTTTTTACTGGACTTAGTACACAATTTCTTCAGTAAGATGTTTAAGTTATCCATAAAAGAATTTAAACATGACATATTCGGCGGTCTATAAATGCATACAACAATAATTGTTGTATGGGATTAATTATTAATCCCTGTTCAGGTAATTCTATTGCACAATATTCAAATACACTTGTGATAGACGTGTTAGGAAGTTCCTTACACTTGTACCTATTTCTGATAAGAATACACGCTCTTCCACGCTTCTGATGGGTTCTTGAATAACACGATGCAAGCTTGAAACTAGGTACTTTAATTAATGATATCCTGCTGTTACGAAGTGCTCAGTTATGCATAATACGTCGATGTCAATGTTTTTTTTTTCAGTGCTCAACTCTTGGATATGCAGTGTCAACATATCAGATTTACTCAGCAGTCCAGCGATGTTTTGGTGCAGAATATTCATATGCTTATAATAGAAAAAACTGATCACTCGTTGTTTTAATATTCTCTTGCTCATTTGGAATCTCACTAGTTCTAGTTGAGGCAGAGTTGTCATGAGTCTCGATCTTTGTGATTGGCAAAACTTCTTGAGAACCGAATAATCTGTAGTCAATCTTTATCCTTGACATAATCTGATCAAATGTTTCTCCATCAGTATTTATTTATTTTCCCCACATTGTAGGAAAACATTTCGTGTGATATTGAAGCATTGCTATCGAAAAAGTATGCATATTCGTTATTTTTAATGTCTGACAATAGTAGGTTATTGAAAAGCTCCACTTTATAATTATGCTTTAATGCACCTTTTACGTAGATCGGACTGCAGTTAACAATATTAGTGTGAGTTACATTCCTCAGCGAGCAGTTTAGGTTGTGAAGTATATTTGAATAGACCCCATTTTGCAGATCTTTTTCTACAATGAAGATCAGGCAGTAGTCGTTCTTTGAGAAGTCTTTTAATTTGTATGGAATCGTCATTAAAAAATCTTTTGAGGTGACATTGGGTACTAAATAATTACAATACTCGAAAAATAATTACAATATTCCTGATTGGCGAACCTTTATTAAAGCTATCAGATGAGAATTACACCTTGTGACCATATTGTATATCACTACTGTCTAACGATGGAGATTAGTCCAAAAAATGGTCAACGATTTCTGGTAAAGATGGTATAATGAATGCAGCAGCAGAAATAAAAAATCAGTGTTCATCAGCATTTAAAAATGTACAATGTTTTCATTGGCCTCATCCTGGTCAATAGTGGGAGTCGTATGGGCAGTGACTTTAAAAAATACCGCCTCAAAATGTCTCGTTTGACGAAGAAACCTTAAAAACACCAATAGTACAGGATATGATGACATTGACACAAGAGTGGTTAAAGCAGTGGCTCCTCTTATAGCACCGATATTAAGCGACATAATAAATAATTGTATTCAAAATGGTATTTTTCCGCAAAAGTTAAAGGTGTCAATTGTCAAGCCATTACATAAAAAAGATGACAAAACAATTTTAAGTAATTATAGACCTGTAGCTCTTATACCGATATTCTCAAAGATCTTTGAGAAAGTTATTTATAATGGTATTTACAATTACTTTGAAAAACATAAAAATTTTTGCACGGAACAAATGGGTTTTAGGAAAACAAAAACCATTAATATGGCCATGTACAATTTTCTTGAAAAGGTACATCACAATATGGACAATAGGAAACCAGTAATGGCAATGTATATGGATTTGACCAGAGCATTTGATTTGAAGCTACATAGATACGGCATCAGAGGTAACGTGCTTAATCTCGTACAATCTTACTTGGAGAACAGAAAACAAATTACGCAGATTAGTCAAGTTGATATTAAGTCCAAAACTGAAATAGTCCACTCGTCTAGATCTAGAGTTCTCCGTTATGGCGTTCCGCAGGGTTCTGTGGTGGGACCCTTGCTGTTCATTTGCTACATTAACGACCTTCCTCAAATTATCACTCACCAAATGTCCTTATTTGCCGACGACAGCACGGTAATATATAACACTGGTAGTACCAAAGAAATAGAAGACGACATTAATAATAGTCTTGTTACGATTGTTGACTGGCTGAACGCTAATAACCTCAAAATTAACCTAACCAAAACTAAATTTATAACTTTTAAAATTCGACAAAACCAACTGACAGATCTTCAGGTAAACTACAAAGGTGACCAAATACATGAAACTACTGTAACAAAATTTCTTGGACTGCATATTGATAGCGATATGTCATGGAGGACGCAAATCGATAATGTATGTGGCAAGCTCAGTAAGTTTTCATATGCTCTAAATATGCTAGGGAAAATAGTGAATCAACCAGCGCTCCTAGCAGCTTATCATGGATATGTCGCCTCTGCTTTGCGATATGGTCTTATTTTTTGGGGTAATGCTACCAAGGTAGAGGAGGTTTTGATAGCACAGAAAAAATGTATTCGAGCTATATGTAAATTGAAACGAACAGATTCATGCAAGCCTCATTTCCGAAACTTAAAAATATTGACTGTACCATCTCTCTATGTCTTTGAAGCTTGTATCTTTGTAAAAAACAACATGTCCCTATATAAACCTGTTGAAAGTCAACGGCGTTCAAAAAAGATGCACCCCCTTTTCACTAAAACCAAATTCCTATACAATAGTATATATGCAATGGCTCCAAAACTTTATAACAAATTACCTGATCAAATTATATCAAGCAACAACATGAAGGATTTTAAACATAATCTTTTTGAATTATTGAATGACAAGGCGTATTATTCTGTTAATGAATTTCTTAATGACAAATTGAAATAGTATTTATATAAACTTAAATGTATATGTCTATATGTAAAATGTTGTCCCATTTTTGCCAGTTTTTGGAACGAAGTTCCTTATCGCGCGTTGTGAAAGGGGGCTAGACAGAAAAAATTCTTACGAAAAGTTGTCACGACACTTTTTGCTATAGTAAGCTATTGTAAGCTGTGCGGCGTCGCATGTTTCTCTGTCTGTCTCTCTCTCTCTTATAGAAAGCAAGCCAGATATTTTCATTTCTATTTCGCATTGAACAGTGTGGTGTTCAATGCGAAATATTAATATATATATATTAATTATATTTGTTAATAATAAAAAAAAATATTATTATAACTTAAAAAAAAAAAAATTATTACAATTCCTTCACTAATTAATCGAAAGGAACTTCGTTCCATCCGGGTGTCCCTTGACACCTCTCAAGTTTTTTATTGACATTTTGTCATACACAGTCACAGTCACAAAAATTAGTTTTTAACTTATTTTTTTTTTGTTATAGTTTTGATATATTTTGTTTTGTTGATATGTTTTGTTATATTTTGTATGCCTTCTGGCGGGACATAGTTTGGATCAACATTTATTTATTAAACATCTGTATATTTTTTTACCCTATGTTCACAAAATGATTAAATGAATTTGAATTTGAAGAAATATTCTACAGAGCAAGTACAAATATAAGTATGTTCGTATACACGACCATCGTGCGTTCTAAGTGTATATCCCGAAGATCTGGGTTACCTTCCCTCACGTTCTACTATTCATTATGTTTCCTTTATTCAAAATAAACTAAATTATAAACCACTTCCTATTGATACTAATTCTACGTAAATATAAATTTATTTTATGTATAAATATAATTAACAACTTACCTATATCGTGTCCCCACCGCCCACATTTCAGAATCCCATATCTTCAAAAACAAATTACCGAACCACACATTTCATATAAATTTATCAGCATACAACTGATAATCATGTTTTAATTTATTTAACATCTGCACAATAACTCCACGTCCAAAACGCATATTTTGCGTACAGGTCAGACTGTTTTAACTTGTAACATATTTCAATCAGTTTCTCAGGAACAGAGCAAACATACGCTCCAATTCAATCGAATTTCCTTCAACGACACAAGTTCATGCTCCTGACTCCTGACTACGAATACAATTAGTAACAGTAAACATTGCAAACGACGCGCGACGGGTTAGCGCGCTTGTGTGCAATAAGATTCTGTGACCATTTGCAAAAATATTATTTGCATATTTATACTACTATATACTTAGGAAACCCGGGTACCCAATACCCGTAATGTAAACGTATTTGACATTCCCGTAATAACGTATTCACAACGCTTCGGTTTCGGAAAGGCATGTCTATCTCTTTTTGGCATTACGAACACGCGCGAGATAGACATACGACTTCCCGAAATCGAAGCCTTGTGAATACGGGGCTGCTCCAACATGCGACAGCGCACACGCACTGGGCGCCACAGCGCACACGCACTGGGCGCCACAGCGCACTCGCACTGGGCGCCACAGCGCACACGCACTGGGCGCCACAGCGCACACGCACTGGGCGCCACAGCGCACACGCACTGGGCGCCACAGCGCACACGCACTGGGCGCCACAGCGCACACGCACTGGGCGCCACAGCGCACACGCACTGGGCGCCACAGCGCACACGCACTGGGCGCCACAGCGCACACGCACTGGGCGCCACAGCGCACACGCACTGGGCGCCACAGCGCACACGCACTGCGCACGCGCCACGCTCCGCACCGCGCACCGTTGCCTTACTTTCAAGCACGATGTTAAACAATTAAGTACTACAGGTTATAACTACATATATGTGTTACAGTATAATAAAACGTCAATATATAATAAACATAATTTATTATAAAAATATATTATCTTAATTACTTAACTACAATATTATGTCGATGATAAAAACCAACATTATCTTTTTGCGCAGCCAACAAACACTGACATGTATATTTAAAAAGAGATAAAACCCAGAAAAGATAGCCTCTTGAAAATTTTCCGAAATATTGGTCGAGGATACATTCGCTCTCAAGATTTTTACCCGACTGCGCCAGAAGAAGGGTTATGTTTTTCTAAAATAGTGAGTGTTGGTTTAGACCGCGCCCGTTATGTCTAACTACATACTTTACACGAACTACAGTTACATTACTAACTACATATTATATAATATAATATATCCAACAGTCCACATTCTCCCGCAGACCGCATTTCACTACACACTATAAGGCCCAAATTCATTACTTAACATCATTATCAACAATATAACAGGAAATCAATTCAATTAAATATTTATAAAATAATGACATTATAAAACGGACTCCCAATACGAGCATAACGTGATTTGGAAAATAAGCTTATAAACGTACAATATGCGCATACCAGGAGTGGTTTTATATTGGCATTTTTATCATTGGGACTAAGCACACAATTCATTAGATAAATTCAAATGATTCAGTCGTTATTGTCAATATTGACATGCGTTACTCCCCCTTCGCTTCCAGCAACTCATCAAACTCATTCATAGGACTGACAAAGTAAACAAATACATAATAATACACCTTCATAATACATAACACAATGGTCTATGTTTAACAAACTGATAACACTCAATAAATATGTCTACAGAGTCCGCTCCATACAAGGTAATGTTTTATTTTTAGTCACAGACACAACAGCTTTAAACTCAGTAAGTTGCATCTTAGTAATTGTCTGAGGATATGTCGAGACATTTCAACGCACCGTACCCTGACCGCGTCAAACTTTACTGTTTTGGCATGTCTGTGACAGCGGACATGACAACCGGTCCTATGAAATGTCACACACGGTGTGAAACGGTTGAAAAATTGTAGATCGCAGGGCGATCGTACCGTGTACGTGAGCGGGCGCTGAGACGTGGCGACGCGGCGCGCTCACCCGGCCGGCTCCTGGTCCGACTCCGCGTTCTCTTCGCCTTCCTCGTCTTCGTTCTGACCTCCTGGAATACCAAACTTGTTCGTAAGTTTACGGTATTTATTTTTATGTTATTTATTTCTCTATGAACTCTGGTCGTAAGACCAAAAGAATTGAAATATATAACTAATAGTAGCATATAATTAGGACTTTAATTAAAATTACAAATAATATCAAGTACCAAAATCGCCGGAGAGCAGAGCTACGGCCAATCGGTTGGACCCTTCAGTGGGGTGGAGTGGGTGGTTAGTGCCGAAGTAGGTGTGTCAGAGTTACAGGTTATATGCCGTAGAGAAATATCTTTCAGTCATGCTGGTTGCCTCACGATGTTTTCTTTCACCGAAGCAATTGATAATTATCAGTGATCGAAATAAGTAGGACTTCCTTACGACAATTTTTTTTTTTTTGTCGTAAGGAAGTCTCCATTTTTCGTGTCTGTTCCTTGAACTTTGGGTACATTAGCTGTACCTATTTCGATCAGTGATAATTGCACTAAGCACAAGAATCCGCAAAACGTTAGGTGCGTGTGTGTGTCGGGCGCGGGTGCGGGCGCGGTACGTACGTGGGCGGCGCGCGTAGTGCTTGCGCGCGGGCGGCGGGCGCTCGTCGGGCGCGTCCGTGAGCAGCGAGCCGCGGTAGGCCAGCAGCGCCGCCCACTCCTCGCCCCACTGCACGCCGTGCGGGATGCGGCTGTCCAGGAACTGCAACACGCGCACGCTCACTAGCGCCATCTCCTTACCTTACTCCTGCACTCGGCGCATTCCAACGCGGGAAACTGTTCCCTTACGTTGTATGTCTGGGACTGTAGCTTCGTTTTTTTTTTTGTGTGTTGACATTTAAGTGCCTGTAATGGTCTAATTGAAATGAATGCTTTGAGTTTGAGTTTATGTATACAGTCCACTATGTAATTGTTACTGGAATATTAAGACTAGTAGCACCCTAGGGCTAGTCGCACCTTGAGCACCTGGCGCTTGTCCTGGCGCAGCAGCTTGTTGCTGAACTCGGCCAGCGGCTCCAGGAACAGCACGTGCGGCGGCGCGCTGCGGAATATCGTACAACAACGGTTTCACAAATGTTGTTTATCATAAGCTTGTTTAACCTTTTGAGCGCCATTGTCACATATACGTGACAAGCAAGCGCATGCCCTATACGCCAAAGACACAAATATGTGACTAAAAATGTGAACACGAAATGAACAATTAAATCATTAATTTTGTGTTTTTATTTGTATACCTTAAATATTTAAGCTCTAGTCTTGTCTCTTTAATAATATTGTATATTGATAAAGTTTTGGGATCCGTGTTCATTTTGTAGGTATTTTTTTTTTGTATGCAGTGAAATTGTGGCTTGGCGTGGAGGGCACGCGCGTGCGTTTATGCTCTGGCGTTCAAAAGGTTAAGGTTTAACTATACTATATTAAACACAGTTTTAAGCTTTCACGGTTTGTAACTAAACTTTCACGGTCACTTACGGGATATCTTCCGTGATTAGAGTTTATTTGAGCTCCCGATATTTCGACACTGTTGCATGACTGGAGAATGCGGGTGGATGGTAAACACTTCACCACCCGCATTCTCCAGTCATCTCGTGATCATAGCGCTTGCAAAAATATCGTCGAAATATCGGGAGCTCAAACTCTTATCGCGGAAGGTATCCCGTAAGTGACAGTGAAAGTTTATACTATATTATTTTAAGGCATAGGTTCCCCCAACCTTTAATGGCCTACCGTAAAGGGGGCCCTTTACTAGTAAAAAAAATTACAACGCCCCCTTTTAAAAAATAATTATAAGATAAACATAGCCTGCTAGATAAAAAGTTTTTTCATTAATATAGAGGTATTTCATAACGCCCCCCATTTGCCTTTGGACCCGCTACCGCCCCCATGCAAAGCTCCAGCGCCCACTAGGGGGCGGTACCGCCTCCGTTGAGAACCCGTTGTGTTTTAGGGGTATGAGAAACGGGTTATAAAATTCTTCAAATACCCCATACAATCCCCCCTTTTCTATGGGGTGTAAAGAACTTTACCACCCGGACGGGTGTTGTGTCTAATGCGCAACGGTTATAGTCAGGTTTTGTATATGGTCTTAACTCGCGGATAAATTTTATTTTAGCGATTTGATGATGTTAGTTTTTCATTAGCGTCATAGATGGCGCTGTAGTACTTTTTCTGCTATGCCGCTACATTATGACGTCGTTTTGGTTGGTTTTCTGACTGACTGACTGCGACGTTTAAAACAAAAAAATAAAGTTATAAATTGTTAACTCTCAACATGGCCGTCGTGGCCACAAAATAATATTTGAGCATCGATGGGAAAAGAAGAAGGAGAACGTACCCCGACTTGGGCAGCTGGTGCGGCGAGTGCTCGAGCGCCGCGAAGCCGATGCCGGCGCGGTGCAGCGCGGTCAGCGCCTCGCGGTTCTTCACGGCGTCCAGCCCGAACATCACCGAGAAGCGCTTCGCCAGCTCCTGCACACACATGCTACACTGCACCGCTACACGCTACACGCTACACGCTACACGCTACACGCTACGATAGGGAAGCTCGCTGTGGAACGAACGGCGCTGGCATAAAGTACTTCCTAACCTCATCATTGGTTAAAAATGTGACATTGTCATTGTATATTCCAAAACAGTTCATCATTGGTCACGCCATCACTCGCCATCCGGGGCCAGAACTACCCCGTTGATCTCAGTCACGAGCGCTTCTGTGAGCTTAAAATCTTGAGTTCGATTCCCAGGTCGGGCAGTGCGGGTTCTTCTATTTATGCATTTTTTTTATATGATGGGCTTACTCTTGACCTCAATCGTGTCCTGAGACCAGAGATGAAGTCGACGATGGAACGAGCTAGCCCAAAAGAAGCCTATTAACTCGCGACTTGGATAGATTGGGTCATATGAACTCGGGAACACCGACGCAGGCAGGAGATTCCATTCCCTGGCAGTGCGCATAATAAAAGATGTAGCAAAGCGCTTCGTGCGAATGCAACTTTGCGGCTGTGGGCTAGGCAAAAACTTGAAAGATACGGTATCAGAGGTCCAGTAAACAATTAATGGTTTCAATCTTATCTAACTAACAGAAAACAGGTAACGAGGTTAACGAAATTAAACAAATTTAGTAACACCTTAGAAGATTTTGATTCTGAAGTACGGATTAATTGCTGTGGTGTTCCACAAGGTAGTATCTTGGGGCCGTTATTGTTCCTTCTGTACATAAATGATTTGCCTCAGTCAATAAAACACCAGTGTGTATTGTTCGCCGATGACACCACTATTATTATTAAATGTAGAAATGTACAAAATTTTGACATGGTAATCAAGCAAACATTAAATGACATTATACAATGGTTAGACATTAAAAAATTAATATTTCCAAAACCAATGTGCTTCATTGCAAAACATTTAAAAGTAAACCGGTACGCCTTAATGTTGCAATTAACAATAATGATATAGAACAGGTACGTAATGCAAAGTTCCTGGGTGTAACACTTGATGAGCATTTTACTTGGAAGAATCACATCGAAATAATTTCTAAAAAAATCAATCAATTCGTATTTGCTTTAAAAAAAATTAAAAATATTACATCTTTGCGTACCGCCATAATGGTGTATCACGCATACGTCTGCTCAGTAATACGATACGGTATAGTTGTGTGGGGAAACTCTTCCGAAATAGCGAAGATCTTCATTGCCCAAAAAAAGTGTATTCGTGCAATATTCAAAATGCAATGGTCTGACTCATGCAGGCCTATATTCAAGTCGCAAAATCTATTGACTGTACCATGTATTTATATTTACGAAGTTGCCAGGTTTGTGAGGTCCAATCTAGAACTATTTGTACAGAAAGATAACAGAAATAAAAGGAAAGCTACACATTTAGATTTTGAAATGCCCGTTCCAAAGCTAGAACTTTTTCGGCGGAGCTGCGTTTACATGGCTCCCTTAATTTACAATGCTTTGCCTGGGACGATTACTCAACTACCCTTCAATAAGTTTTGTGTTGCGTTGCGGAAGTGGTTGTTACAAGAGTGTTTTTATTCGATAGATGAGTTCTTTCAAAAGTGTCCCTGTAAATTTTATACATTAAAGCACAGATATATCTAACTGTTAAGTACATAATTTGACAAAATGTTTGTTTGTTAACTAGTAATAATTAATATCTTAAGTGTAAAAACTTGTACTATTGCATGCTATGTATTGGCCAAATGTGTGTTACTAAATATTTTATTTAAGAACTTCATGTACCTACCATATTTGATGCAATAAATGAATTGAATTGAATAGGCTATGAAGCTTGGTACCCACCAGCTTATCGTCACTAATGAGTCTCTTGGCTCTGCGCTCAATAGACTCGATGATGGCTAATTGGTATTTGGCTGTGCCATCCGTTATTTAGGATACCCAGCTTTTTGCCGCAGTTTGTGCTTTCGACTCAATGTAGGCACCGAAGTTCAGATTCGCACTTAACTTCGCGCCAAGAAGCTCGAGGCTGTCGGTAACTGATTCAGGCATTTTTGAGTAGCAAACACGGATTTCTGCCCGATCGTTGGCAATAGGCTATGACACGGGGCTAAATGTGGATGTACTATTAGGTACACAGATGTGCGTTACAAGCGTGCAATTATGAGCGTTGCGGGTACCTTGAGCTCCAGCATCTCGGGCAGCTGCCGGTGCGGCGGCGTGCCGGCGAGCTTGTGCAGCATCTCGGAGAACAGCGCCTGCATGGCCAGCTCCATGGTCAGCGCGCAGTTCAGCTTGTTGATCTCGCGCGCCTTGCTCAGCGTGGCCTTGATGATGTCGCCGTAGTCGTTGTAGCACTGCGGAGCGACACACACGTCATACACAGCCCGGCGGCACGGGGCCCACGTTACCTTGATGTATAGCACTGCGGAGCGCCACACACGTCCCCCACAGCCCGGCGGCACGGGGCCCACGTTACCTTGATGTATAGCACTGCGGAGCGCCACACACGTCCCCCACAGCCCGGCGGCACGGGGCCCACGTTACCTTGATGTATAGCACTGCGGAGCGCCACACACGTCCCCCACAGCCCGGCGGCACGGGGCCCACGTTACCTTGATGTATAGCACTGCGGAGCGACACACACGTCATACACAGCCCGGCGGCACGGGGCCCACGTTACCTTGATGTATAGCACTGCGGAGCGCCACACACGTCCCCCACAGCCCGGCGGCACGGGGCCCACGTTACCTTGATGTATAGCACTGCGGAGCGACACACACGTCATACACAGCCCGGCGGCACGGGGCCCACGTTACCTTGATGTATAGCACTGCGGAGCGACACACACGTCATACACAGCCCGGCGGCACGGGGCCCACGTTACCTTGATGTATAGCACTGCGGAGCGCCACACACGTCCCCCACAGCCCGGCGGCACGGGGCCCACGTTACCTTGATGTATAGCACTGCGGAGCGCCACACACGTCCCCCACAGCCCGGCGGCACGGGGCCCACGTTACCTTGATGTATAGCACTGCGGAGCGCCACACACGTCCCCCACAGCCCGGCGGCACGGGGCCCACGTTACCTTGATGTATAGCACTGCGGAGCGCCACACACGTCCCCCACAGCCCGGCGGCACGGGGCCCACGTTACCTTGATGTATAGCACTGCGGAGCGCCACACACGTCCCCCACAGCCCGGCGGCACGGGGCCCACGTTACCTTGATGTATAGCACTGCGGAGCGCCACACACGTCCCCCACAGCCCGGCGGCACGGGGCCCACGTTACCTTGATGTATAGCACTGCGGAGCGCCACACACGTCCCCCACAGCCCGGCGGCACGGGGCCCACGTTACCTTGATGTATAGCACTGCGGAGCGCCACACACGTCCCCCACAGCCCGGCGGCACGGGGCCCACGTTACCTTGATGTATAGCACTGCGGAGCGCCACACACGTCCCCCACAGCCCGGCGGCACGGGGCCCACGTTACCTTGATGTATAGCACTGCGGAGCGCCACACACGTCCCCCACAGCCCGGCGGCACGGGGCCCACGTTACCTTGATGTATAGCACTGCGGAGCGCCACACACGTCCCCCACAGCCCGGCGGCACGGGGCCCACGTTACCTTGATGTATAGCACTGCGGAGCGCCACACACGTCCCCCACAGCCCGGCGGCACGGGGCCCACGTTACCTTGATGTATAGCACTGCGGAGCGCCACACACGTCCCCCACAGCCCGGCGGCACGGGGCCCACGTTACCTTGATGTATAGCACTGCGGAGCGCCACACACGTCGCCCACAGCCCGGCGGCACGGGGCCCACGTTACCTTGATGTAGTGCTTGAAGACGTCGGCGGCGCGTCGGATGGGCGCCACGTTGTACACGATGAGCTTGCAGTAGGCCGCCAGGAAGTTGCGCCGCTTGTGCAGCTCCTCGATGCGTCTCTCGTCTTGACCGTCTGCAACGCAACCGACTGTTAACACGTCTCCCTCGGCAATGCACTCGCGTTTGTATGCAAAACAAAACGATAAGTAACGCTTCAGTGCCTTTCTAACATTACACATTGAAAATATGTACTTATGAACAAAATGAATATCTATAGACACTAAAACGTCACACAGTTAACCTCAAGTTGACACCAATGTTTCTTACATTTTGTTGAGACAATTAGTTCAATATTCTTATTAACATGATTCAAAAGTGGCTCAGCTTGAGATATCCGTCTTAACTATGAACCATGCAGGCACTACGGACTACGTATAGGAAATAAATAAGCTCGATTACATGATCCAGTCGTCTTCACGATTAGTTGCACAAAGTCCCACAGACCGCGGTTTAGTACAAGCGGCATCTCGCTTCATTTTGTTAACTTAGCTTTTCTTATAACATTGTATTTCATCTCTATGAAATAATAGGGAATGCAAAATAATAATACACTGCACAAAACATGCTCAAATCACAAAACTCGTCAAGTGTGTTAATGGAATTACAACGCAGTTCGATACCGCGAGCGAATACCGACATCTTTATCATACACGATTTTGACATTTACCAGCGCTATAACTTTGTAGTCACTTGATCATTGCACCTGCAATGTCGTTATTTTCGCAAAGGTGACCTGCAACATGGTACAGAGTACGTTTTTTGCACGTAACACATACGTGTGCCCGCCTACAAGATTCGTGTATTCGCCGGCGGTATCGGATTGCGTGTCTGAAGCGGGCGCGACAATTTTCCCTTAGTAATGTTAAGTGATACACACAGCGAGTGCACGGAACGCGTCGCGTCGAGACAAAAATATGCATTATTGTAGCGCGGAGGCGCGCGGCGACTCCCGCACCCGCCGGCGCTGCGGGCCTGGACTGCGCGCGCGGCCTGCTGCGGGCCTGGCCTGCGCGCGGCCTGGCCTGCGCCGGCGCGGCCTAGTGCCGGCCGGCGCAGGCCGCGCGCCGGCCGGTGCGGGTGCTCGCGCCATTACTAAGGTAAAATACGCCGGCGGTGTGTCATCTAGTGCGAAACTCGTGCGGAGCAACTGGCTTACCGGCGTCGGATAGGTCGGACAGACAGCCCGCCGCGCACGCACACCGCGTGACATGCAACACAATACACCACGCCGTTATGGCATCGCGTCGCGCCGCGCAGTGCCGTGACGTCACCGCACTGCGCCGCGGCGCCAGAGCGACGGTCGCGTCTCTCACGACCACGACTCGGACGTTACGTTAATAATGCATATTTTTTCTCTCCTTCACGAACAGTACAAGTGAATAGTGTGATGCAACACAGTCATATTTATTTATGTACCATGTTGCATGCATATCAAATAACCGCGAGCTTATAAATCGCTACGTGCGATGACCAAAATTCAGCAAATATCGCTTTATTTATCAAGTTGTTTCGGGTTTTCAAAATTCAGGTAGCAACTCACAAAGCTTGCCCTGATACAAACTGTCATGTAATCCCGATACCCGACAGTGCACCACACCGTAAAACTATTGAACAAATGAATACACAAACCCAATTTTGAAAAACCACCCAAAAAGTGCATAAACCTCACATCAACACCCACCCAAACAAATAGTTTCATTTTCATGTTATCCACCACATCCCTTAGTCGAACTTTCATTTGAATTAATAAACAAATGTATGCAAACAATAAAATATGTATTTTGTAACGCCCCAAGACGACGCACTGACCCAACCTCTGCTGTCGAATTACATGTTCAACAACATACAAATGGGTTTAGGGTTTATGCTCACATAATTTTTAATGTAATGCTAAAAGATTTATAAAACGTCACTAAACGTTTCGCTTGTACTTTTGCCACGCTCCAATCAGCATTCTTATTTTAGCAGAAGTTGTGTTGACTTAAAATAAATTACACAAGGGAACAAAATTAAACTTTTTTTTTGTTGTATGGAATTTTATGCCTGTTGTTTACTAATTTGAGGTCGCTGATTTCAAATCGACCCTCATTTGTTCTTTAGCAGCTCTAGCTTTTGAGATACAGCTATCAGACATATTTTTGTACTAGTCACATTGTCAGAGTCAGAGCTGTTTTTTAAGAAAGTTTTTTGTTTGACAATGTCCACGTCGAGTAATATCTGTAAAAACGATTCCAACTTTTTTGTTACATCTGTAAATATACATTAAAAAATTCTAAAATTTCTATAATTTGACCACAGAGAAACTTAAAGCCGGAATTTTTGATGGTCCACAAATAAGAAGGTTGATAAAGGATGAAAACTTTAATAGTTACATGACTGATATTGAAAAAAATGCCTGGAATGAATTTGTTTGGACTGCACAAAATTTTCTGGGAAACAAAAAGAATGAAAGCTATGCGCAGCATATTGAACTAATATTGTCACACGAAGATCAAGGTATGTAAGAATCAAGGTACATTTACTCCACAGCCATGTGGACCGTTTCCCTGAAAATCTTGATGATCTGAGTAAAGAACAAGGGGAAATGGTTCCATCAAGCCATTCGAACTCTGGAGGAATATTACCAGGGTCACTGGAACGCTCACATGATGGCGAACTATTGTTGGAGCATTAAAAACAGCCCTCGTGAACCAAGTCAAACAAGAAAATCTTATAAAAGATTTTTTTTTTTTTGATAAGTAGTGGTTGTTCTCCTAATGGTTTTCTTATTTAAAAAAAATGGATTTTTCTTAAAAAACGCGTTTTAATTTTATCACAAAAACTAAAGCTGATATAAACAATCAGACTTCAGATCTGAAATCAGCACCCCGGGAAAGTATAATTAGTCATAATATTTCATGCAACAAAAATGCTGTTCCCTTGTGTTATAGTTATACTGAGATAGCTCCAACGCTTGATCTTGTTGCTGACTCTTACATTCGTATAGTCGTCTAGTACGCTACTAGTAATTAAAGAACACGTCTGTAGAAAACATAGCATTGAAGGCTGACAAATATTTTCGAAAAAAGTGCATATTCTGACTTCCAGTAGTTTATTTTATATAGATGTACATTTTAGTGCCAAGAGCAATCTATCTTGTAGTTTCAGAGAACACAGGGTTAAATTTTATTAGACGGTGAACATTCACAGACCTGTAAGGTATCAGGATAAACGAAAAGATTTTCTTAATAAATCAGTCATCGATAAGTTTTTTTGTTTAGTCATGATCAAATATTGATACCCAATAAGTCTGTAAGGGTTGGCTAGGTATTCAAATGGTACTCTGCCTACAGTTCTACATTATTCTTTTGGCGTTTCAATAAAATTGAGTAATGGTCGCTTTTGGTAAAGATATCCGTGTAATACGACTGCGAGTACAATTTCCATGGACAATTTGTCCGTGGAAATTGTATTGAAAAAACAAGATGACGGCGATAGTTTCAACTATGACCTCACGCGTATGTGTATGTGTGGCGCGCTTACCGTAGTTGTGGTGCACGAAGACGAACTCCTGGATGAAGTCGTTGAGCATGTCGCAGAGCGCGGCGTCGGGCTCCAGCACCAGGCGCCGCATGTCGGGCTCGGCCGGGTGGTGCAGCGCGCACAGCTGCTCCGCGAACAGGATCAGCAGGTCGCACAGCGACGTGTAGGCCTGCCGCGACACAACGCACAACCATTAACATGACATTTCAATGTACTTATATTGTTTATTCTTTATCTGTACGATGCATTACGCTTCGACACTCACACAAGACTGCGTGGTAAAAGCGGATCTGACAATCTTTAGCACTAAAAACATGATTAAAAACTCATCGCAGTCTCGCGTTACGTGCTCTCTAAAGAGATCTCTTGTGCTGTCCGCCATAAGTTTGAACGCAGATTGTACTTAATATTTGTCCGTGACCGCAGTGAGGCGCGTGTGGCGTGTGGCGCGTGCGGTACATACCTCCTCCTTGAGGTCGGGCGTGATGCCGCGCGCCACGATGTCCTTGCAGTGCGCGGCGTAGGCGTGCAGGCGCTCGCGCAGCGCGGCGGCGCCCGTCGCACTGATGCGCGTCTCCACGCCGTGCAGCGACCACAGCACCGAGTAGAAGCACGCGCGCACCACGTACACCAGTGCCTGAGAGACACAAACACGCCTCAATAATGGAGAGTAGAGAAGAGAAACAAAGGAACGAAGGATATATTGAGCGTGGTCACCCGCCAGCGGATACAACATCGCAAGCGGGGTAGGGTCTTAAGCACCCCGTTACGATGCGACAGGTATCGTTTAGTGCTATGTCAACCTCTGTAGCGTAGGCGAATCGATGCCACTGGGCATGCAAACTCCCCTGCAGAAAAGGAAAGGCAAAACCTGGTCGTGCTGAGAACCTGTGGCGATGCTCCCCACCCATAGAGTATATAACCACTAGAGAGCTTATAGGCCGATTTCTTCTAAGTACACGACTCACTACCGCGGGCCGGGGGACGAGGAAGAATGCGCGCCTGCAATTGGTCAGTTCAAGGTCAACTTGCATAGGTATGCATATCGTTAGGGCTGATCTATTTGATTAGGGGAAAACAGTCGATATCGATAAAATGGATTTTAACATTATGAAAAATACTCAATTAAAATCGTATAAAAATAATGATATTTAATCAAAAACAATCGATTACAAAAAACATGTATCCTGTTATTATTGATTTTTAAAATGAATTAATTTGGTAAATGTTTTTCGAATTCAAGTTTTAGGGTCCTGAACGTATAAATTGTACCTTTTTTTTTAAGTCGGTTAAGAGTAGATAGGTATTTTATTGCAGTATTTGAATTGAATAACATTTTTATTAATTTAAATTTTATTATTGTCGATATCAATTTCGGATAGTAAAGGCAACAGCACGGGTTTCTACTATAAACACACAAAGGGAAAGAAAGGGATAAAAGAATTAGAATTGTCTAATGAAAGAACGAGACATTTCCAAAAGACATCAACGCGGAAATCAAAACGTGTGCTCTTTCACCCAACCACCATTTTAACGAGACCTCTAAGGTCGCTCATGATCTGATTAAATCAAAAATAATTTTCTTACTGTTTACTTACCGGTGAAAAGTCATGCCATCCTGTTTGTAACTAGATGTTTTGGAATGTTTCCCACACCACTTCACCGCGCATGAAGGCATTTTGATGCGTTATAATTGCATAAAAAGTTTAAAAATTGGAATAATTTAGCGTGCACACAGGTCTAATACTTGGTCACAACTAAAATGGTTACTAGTACCTTAGCCTATATGTAGGCGACAAAACACTAATCGTTTTCGAGCATCGGGGCACTGTATGCGCAGTCAGGTTATATAGTCTTTGTCCCCACCTGATGGATGTAAGGTGGCGAAGAGTGTTATTCCTATTATAGTTCCGACTTAACACTAAGAGTAGCCCAAAACCGAGTTGAGTCGCGTGCGATTGAGGAAGCCTATGTCCAGCAGTGGACTGCTGTAGGCTGATGATGGGGAAGGCTAATTATTATTGCCGTTATCTTCATCATTTGTCTTTTCTGCACATTTGTTTCATTAGTAATAAATATTTCTTAATAAACGTAAAAAAATAACATTTAGAAATATAAAAAGTACTAGTCCACCGATGTCAGGAGCAGGGTTCAAGCTACCGGTATTTTAGGGCTCCAGAGACAGAAACGTCTTCACAATGCGGGCCGTATCGAGGAGTACTGCTTGAATCAGGCCCTTGATCCAACTGCCTAGCGAGACCCTCGACCGATCGAGCCTCGTCGAGACTCTTGGCCATCAGGCCATTGGCCATAACGACAATGGGCACAATGATAGCCGAGTTTACATTCCACATGCCGACAACCCCGTGTGCCATGACGAGATAATTTATTTGTTTCCCTTTCTAGCTGAGAAAGGGAAACAAATAAAGTATCTCGTAAAATATCACGAGGTACTCTTCATGCGGGATAGTAAAATCGACTGTAATTACGCGGCGCGCTGATCGGTCTGTCACCACTATATCAGGCTTATTGGCGACAGTAGTCCTGTCAGTCACGATAGGCCGATCCCAGTGCAACGTGACATGGTCTTTCTCGAGAACTGGGCACACACATGATTCCACAAGTTTTATTTCAATGCAAGTTGCTGGTGAATAATCCTGTAATCATTATTTTCTGGGTGATCTCAGATATTTTGCGGTTGAATAACTTCTTGGTGAATTGACTTACGGCTTAGGTTTAATGATAAATAATGTTTATTATGTTATGCTCTATCCAAATAATAAGTTTATTTTTGTTGGCTTGACTTTGAACTTAGCCCAATCTGGGTGATGTCCTTTGGAGAATAAGTGTCTTCTAGGGACTGCTGTACAAAAGTGATGTGAAATAATGAAAAAAAATATATAATAAAATAGGGGTGACCCTCCATACATGTAACTGAGGATTGAAAAAAAAACTACTTATATAACTACATAGGTTGGCTGTCAGCTATCGACACATACACGAACCTCGATGTCATTTTTCAAGAGCTATCTCTTGAAAAATGACATCGAGGTTCGTGTAAGCTGAAGTGGCAATCGGCCGGCCATATTAGCTATAGAACCGATGACCGTTGGGGTAGACGTGTTCTTGAGCGGAGAGCGCGCATCGGCAAGCGGCGCGGTGGGGCGCGCTCGGGCGCGGGGAGCGGCGGTACGAGCAGGGGCTGCTACCAACTGGATGAGAGTTGCCGAGACTCGCGTTAAGCGGCGTGCGGTTGAAGAGGCCTATGTCCAGCAGTGGACGGTTGTGGACTGCTGATGATGACGCATGGCGTGTGTATTGTAGTACTGACCTGCGGCGGCATCTGCGTCTCGTTCTCCTTGACGCACTTGGGCAGGTCCTCGAACAGCGAGTCCCAGATGTTGGTGTCGTTGAGGTTGTGGCACATGTACATGATGGACACCTTGCGAAGCGAGTTGATCACGTTGAACACCTCGTCCGCGTCCGGCGTCTCGCCCTGTGCACCGCATACAATACGTTATAGAGAGGCATACTTGGTAGAATATACGTAGAATCTTTTCCACGTACATTCTACACACTTACACTGCTCAAAAAACCGGCCAAGTGCGAGTTGGACTCGCGGACAGAGGGTTCCGTACGAACTTGTAGGTATTTTGTATTCACGGTTTTCAGGTCAGTAGTACGGTTTTACATGTTTTCCTTTACTTGTGCTGTAAGACATTGCTTCTTGACAAATTTCATGATTCTAGGTCAACAGGAGGCACCCGCATGGTTATGATTCCCTTGTGAAATCACAAAATATGCGGCATATCTTTTGATCGCATTGACTTACAAGTTTGGTGTTTTCACAGCTGAGACTATAGACCCGAGCATTTCATTTAATTTTAACGTGATACGCATTCCTGAGAAAAGGGGTCTTGACAGACAGACTGGACAACAAAGTGATCGCACAAGGGTTCCTATTTCCTTTTGAGGTACGGAACCCTAAAAACTTCACAGATAACAGGGCAAAGGTTATGTTTCCTAAAAAACTACTGTCATAATATAGTGGCCGTCCAAATAGAAAGCGTTTTCTAATGCCGGCACTATGCGCAAGCGGACACGAGGCCGAGATACATTGCAGTCTTTTAATGCGAGAAGGCTACAGCAATTTTAGAATAACGTCAATGTATCTCAGCATCGTCTCGACTCGCGGGAGCGTGTAGTGCACACACACACCACGTGTGGGCATTACACAGTCAAGTTAAAAAAAAAACTTCAATTTATTACATTAATACCCCGACTTACGCTACCCCGTTTTACGCGAATTCGGAGATATGCGATACTGCCCTATTCACTTACTACGCATATGCATGGCTTAAATATGGCTGAAATATGAATCCTTTGGGGAAATAGTATGGATATCAACGATTTGTTTATCCTACAGAAAAAAAATATAAGGGTATTGGTACATATTAACAATGATGAAAGTTGTAGACCATATTTAAAGAAACTATAAGACATTCTAACTTTGACATCAATTTATATTTTAGAAATTAATTTGTAAGACAATACCCAAACTT
Organism: Standfussiana lucernea; assembly: GCA_964057025.1. Taxonomy (NCBI): domain Eukaryota; kingdom Metazoa; phylum Arthropoda; class Insecta; order Lepidoptera; family Noctuidae; genus Standfussiana; species Standfussiana lucernea. Next base: position 16,585,532 of record OZ059799.1, read on the forward strand.
CTTCATTAAAATCACCGACCAGCCCCGCCGATATGCACCGCGTTCACGATTTAAAACCAAGGAACTTATATACTAACTGGAATGAGTACAAACAAAAATTTAATAACAAAAACCGTTTTAAAATGAACTTTATATCAAACATATGGAGTTCGTTTTACTTTCATTCATTCAAAGGGGGAAAAATACTTTAGAGCGATATAGCTTCGGATGGAGTGTGTCGTTGTCTTGCAATTGACAGTAACAAAAAAAATATATAGTAATCGGAAATCACATTGATAGCTAAACTAGCATATAAATCGTAACGGGATTAATTTTATATTCAAATACAAAATATTAAAATAATTATTTCTTGCAAAGTGGAATTCTGTAGTAACAACTTACAACTTATGAATTCATGAAACTCATATAGGAACTGCATGGTCACGAAATAAATAAAAAAAAACATAAACTATATTGTTTATGTTTACACAAATATTTTAATTGACAAATGTTATTACACGTTAAATGTTTTTTTTTAATGGTGATATCAAAATGGGGTGAATGGATATACGTAATGGGATAATGTATTTGATTTTGTTTTTATTGACATAATGTATTTTGATTATTACTGTATTCGAGTTAATATGTTTATTTAATTTTTTACCTGTGGCATGGATCACTTATAAATTAATTGAATTTTACTCAATTATTATGAATTAATTAATTGTTAGTTATTTTGAATGGTAATACTTATTTTATAAAATTGTTGTGCCCGACAGGATCCATGTGAACTATAATATCTAAGATCTTGTAAAACACATGTGATATGCAATAAAGAATTGAATTGAATGGAACCCCCGACTTTCGCGAATTCGACTTACACTGTTATCGCTTGGACCTATCGCGGAAGTCCGGGGTATTACTGTACCGGGTCCTCGAGATGGTTTCCAGCTTGCGGTTGATATGATGTAAGAGGGCACTAATTTCATGGGAAGTTCAAGATTTTTTGTGCACAGTGCTGCAGGCAGTACTCACCCCCTCGATGAGGCTGCGGTACTCGTCGATGGCCTCCTTGTACCGGTTGACGCACATGTCGGTGATGGTGGCCCGCGCCACGTTGCAGCGCGTGTACACGCCGCACTGCTCCGTGCACAGGTACTCCAGCGTGCGCCCGCACGTCTCCAGCACCTCGGCCTCCGTCTGCACGCTCACGATGTCGCGGATCTTGTTCAGCAGCAGGGTCAGGTTCTGTACCACATTGTTACATTCACTTCCGCTCGCGCCGAAGTACAAGCGTCAGCAGCCGCATCCTGCTTCACTGACTCGTACAGGTGGCGAGTTTGATCGAAACTTAATTCTTCCTTATTTGTTTTAAATGTAGTATTAACTAACCATGTAGGTTTGAGTGTGACATAGAATATTTTGAATTTTGACCTATTTAGTTGGGCTGGAGTGACTACTACTATACCATATAATCAGTGATCGGAATAGATAGAGCTAATGTGCCTAAAGTTCAAGAAACAGAAACGAAAAGTGGAGACTTCCTTACGACTAATTTTTTTTTTTTTCGGGCTATTTGTTCCGAATGTCGGAACATTACTTAAGTACAACTAAAATTAATAAAGTAAAACAACTATCGAATTCATTTACTGTTTCTGTTTAAAAAAAAGTACACGATTTGTATTGTTTAAAAAATAAAGGTAATCTCCTTATCTTCGTTTGAACGCCGTAAGTAAGTGCGGAAGCTAATTTAATTTTAATACCAGCTTTAATAGTTAGAAATATTTATAGGTTTTCATACCATTTATTCATTTTGTACAATTATTGGAACTAAACGTAAACAGAAATCAACCGATACATAGTTACCAATCTTAAGACTCAGTCAGAATATTATTTCTGTTGATGTTGAAAGTTGTCCCTTAATCTGAATCGGTACAATTATCATCAGGAAAGGAGTTTTCTTTGTCATCGCTAGATTTATCATCTACTGGAGAATTAGAATAAATTATGAGCAGTTTTTCCATATTATCTATCTTCAAACGATTTCGTTTTGCACTTAAATACCATTTATAGGTAGAGAAGGTCCTTTCAACATCAACTGAACTTATAGGTACATATTTATAGTACGACAATGATTAATTTTCATGGTCAAGTCCTTTTTCTATATTGTTGTTGTATTGTTAGCCTGTATCATCCCACTGCTGGGCAAAGGCCTCTCCCCATGACTTCCAAATTCTTCGATCCAGGGCTAAGGAGGACCACTGATCGTTGGTTAACGTCCTTGGTCGGTCGTTATGACGTCTTCTAATTTTATTTTAATTGGTTCAAACGAACACCAGTTTAGAACAATTCTTGCTTCGTTTTTGTGGAAAGATCCGTTAATAATAAGTTAGACTTTTGTAACATCTTTAAAGAAATTTGAATTACTTATTTTAAAATATCCGTCAATATAATCTAAATCAGCACTTAAATTTTCTTTTTTTCTTCGTTATTAGAATACCTAACTAAAAACTCACCTTATCCAGCAACAATGCGTTATGTTTTTGTTTTGATAATCTTCACTCACATATCCTTCAAACTTTCTCAAATGACATCTAATCTACACAAAAATACACCAACAATCACTATTACGATAACACAATATCTGTAGACACCGTTAAAACACCACAGTTCACTTATAAACAATAACTAAACCATAAAACCATCGTAAAAACTATTTGTTTACGCGACGACAAAATGCCGGCGGGGTGCCGACGGTAACACTTGACGATGAAGTATCGTAATTGCAAAAACACTACGAACGAAATATTTTAATTTTTAACTTTCGATTTCTGTTGTTATTTTATTATTATTTCACTATTGCTATTTCACTCTGTTTATTATGTTGGTTTATTTTAGAAAACATTACGAAATATAGCGGGCATAACTACCAAAATAAGAACGTTACAAAAGTTTCGTGACTTTTTCTCGACATATTTATAAGTTTTCTATAAACTATCACTTCATACGAAAATCTATACTTATTTCTCAGTCATTCTGTATAAAAATCTCTTGAAGATTACTCGCTGTTTTCTTCTGTAAAAATGTTTTAAATGCTGGTTGATTTACTCGTGACCAAGGTATGTTACACAATATAAGTAATTGTATTAAATCAAGATAAAATGCTTCATTCACTTTTCTAGCAGCACCTTGGTGTGTCGGTCCGTCAATATGCCTCCTGATATTGCTTTTCGCTAGGGCCCGCCGCGTTCTTTACCTGAATTAATAACATTAGAAAACGTATCTACTGGCTTTTTGAGAACGTTCTCCTTGTTGTCGAAGTCGGTTTAAAAGGAAAAATAATGAATTCAATTAGTTTAATGTACTGATTAATAAATAACATTATTATTAAATGTACTTAACTGATTCTGAGACATTCCCGAGTTTCAGAAAAAAAAAATGTTGTCGTAAGGAAGTCCCCACTTTCCGTTTCTATTCCTTGAACTTTAGGTACATTAGCTCTATCTATTCCTATCACTGCATATAATATAACCAAAGTACATAACAAATACAAATGAGAGTGGATCTAGTCGGAGTGGTTGCGGTACGTACCCCCTCCTGGCGCTGCGTGGTGTAGAGCTCGAGGTCGAAGTACTGCGGGATGGAGGCGAGGTTGGTGAGCTTCTCCGGGTCGGCGCCGAACTTGTCCAGCAGCGCCGGCAGCGTGGCGATGTAGTGCGCCGTCAGCCGCGTGCGGTCGTCGCTCACCAGCTGCAATACCCAATGTCTACTGCATCACCCACATCACAAGGGGCATTCAGTTGACACTCCTTGCTTGCACCTCACTCAAATCACATTATAATCGTAGTTCCAAATTCAACCGCAACTAAAATTACGTTGGTCAAGTTATACTCACGAAGCGATATCAAGGGTGCGAGTATACGGGTGTTTGGACGACGGCCCATTACAATTTTCTTAGGGTTATTATATCCTCGTTTTCACCCACAAAACCTGTCTTAGGTACCACGGTAATTGATTATTTACTTTATTACCTTACCTTTACCTCCAAATCATCAATACTTTTTGTTTGAGGCTGTAAAAGAACGCAATATTTTTGGTATTATCTACAATGTATATTTCTTCCAGAAAATATGCTTCCAAAATCTTAAAATTAAGTTAAGGTGTTAAGGTATGAAAATTATTTAAAACATTCTGTGAAGAAAATGACACCCTAGTCCTTCAAAAAAAATTGGTCCTTTCAAATACCTTGTAGTGTATACCTTGGACAGCATGTGGTGGTGCTTGCGACTGGCGCCGCGGCCGCTGGCCTGCAGTGTGTAGTACAGTGCATACCTTGGCCTGTTCCTTGGACAGCATGTGGTGGTGCTTGCGACTGGCGCCGCGGCCGCTGGCCTGCAGTGTGTAGTACAGTGCATACCTTGGCCTGTTCCTTGGACAGCATGTGGTGGTGCTTGCGACTGGCGCCGCGGCCGCTGGCCTGCAGTGTGTAGTACAGTGCATACCTTGGCCTGTTCCTTGGACAGCATGTGGTGGTGCTTGCGACTGGCGCCGCGGCCGCTGGCCTGCAGTGTGTAGTACAGTGCATACCTTGGCCTGTTCCTTGGACAGCATGTGGTGGTGCTTGCGACTGGCGCCGCGGCCGCTGGCCTGCAGTGTGTAGTACAGTGCATACCTTGGCCTGTTCCTTGGACAGCATGTGGTGGTGCTTGCGACTGGCGCCGCGGCCGCTGGCCTGCAGTGTGTAGTACAGTGCATACCTTGGCCTGTTCCTTGGACAGCATGTGGTGGTGCTTGCGACTGGCGCCGCGGCCGCTGGCCTGCAGTGTGTAGTACAGTGCATACCTTGGCCTGTTCCTTGGACAGCATGTGGTGGTGCTTGCGACTGGCGCCGCGGCCGCTGGCCTGCAGTGTGTAGTACAGTGCATACCTTGGCCTGTTCCTTGGACAGCATGTGGTGGTGCTTGCGACTGGCGCCGCGGCCGCTGGCCTGCAGTGTGTAGTACAGTGCATACCTTGGCCTGTTCCTTGGACAGCATGTGGTGGTGCTTGCGACTGGCGCCGCGGCCGCTGGCCTGCAGTGTGTAGTACAGTGCATACCTTGGCCTGTTCCTTGGACAGCATGTGGTGGTGCTTGCGACTGGCGCCGCGGCCGCTGGCCTGCAGTGTGTAGTACAGTGCATACCTTGGCCTGTTCCTTGGACAGCATGTGGTGGTGCTTGCGACTGGCGCCGCGGCCGCTGGCCTGCAGTGTGTAGTACAGTGCATACCTTGGCCTGTTCCTTGGACAGCATGTGGTGGTGCTTGCGACTGGCGCCGCGGCCGCTGGCCTGCAGTGTGTAGTACAGTGCATACCTTGGCCTGTTCCTTGGACAGCATGTGGTGGTGCTTGCGACTGGCGCCGCGGCCGCTGGCCTGCAGTGTGTAGTACAGTGCATACCTTGGCCTGTTCCTTGGACAGCATGTGGTGGTGCTTGCGACTGGCGCCGCGGCCGCTGGCCTGCAGTGTGTAGTACAGTGCATACCTTGGCCTGTTCCTTGGACAGCATGTGGTGGTGCTTGCGACTGGCGCCGCGGCCGCTGGCCTGCAGTGTGTAGTACAGTGCATACCTTGGCCTGTTCCTTGGACAGCATGTGGTGGTGCTTGCGACTGGCGCCGCGGCCGCTGGCCTGCAGTGTGTAGTACAGTGCATACCTTGGCCTGTTCCTTGGACAGCATGTGGTGGTGCTTGCGACTGGCGCCGCGGCCGCTGGCCTGCAGTGTGTAGTACAGTGCATACCTTGGCCTGTTCCTTGGACAGCATGTGGTGGTGCTTGCGACTGGCGCCGCGGCCGACGGGCGGCTCCCCAGTGCTGGCCTGCCGCACGCAGCACACCATCAACTCGATCAGAGACGACTCCTGCGGGTTCAAAATCAAAAATCAAAATATTTTATTTCACATAGGCCTACATGGGCACTTCCAAAACGTCTAAAAAAAGGTGCACGGTTCGCGTTGGTCGTTTCCTATGGATAAGAACCGGCAAGAAACTCCATAGTTACTCTTTTAAAATCGTTTAGTTTTACAATATTTTTTTACAGTTTAGTAGGCCCTACAATAAGTCGTTGTTTACCACAAAAACGTAAAACAAGATAAAAAATTGACAAAAGTTAACAATCATCTAGGAATCTATAAGGCCTTCAATGTTTACACATTCACAGACAAGTGGTAAATAAAAAATAATCTATACAAAGAAAATAAAATACTAGAGAAGGACTAAATTAAACAAGTAACACAAATATTGTCATCAATGCTGTAACTAAAACAAAAGGTGTATAAATGATTTGAAAACCGTTGTAAAACATCTGATTAAAAAAAAAAGAAAAAAAACAAGATTGAGAATAGTTAGAGACAGCCACATATTTGTGAGCTACCAGGGGGCCGCATGCGCAGAAGGAAGTAAAGCCAAACTTCTTTGTCTTCAACGTAGTCCTTAATTTTTTAAATTGCTTTGTTAAGTTTCTTAAGTGTTTAAGTATTGTCCCAAAACACTCCTTGTCCTCCTTCCATGAACATTTGATTTGAAACTTGACCTTACGCTTGTAGGACTAGGCTACATTAGTAGAGAAACATGTCAGAAAATACTTTTATTTCGATCTATTTGTACAGTCACGGACTTTAATTGATTAGCTACTTATGACACTTTTCAATTTTGCAGTTTTATACATTCAATCCAGTCGACATGTCGGAAAAAGTAAGGTAGCTGGAAAGTACTCCGAACTTAAGAGCGTTTACGCCGTCCATGCGCTGTTTGACTCCAAAACAGTACTTTTCAAACCCTTTAATACCATCAACCCTTTATTTTACAAAAATGATAATTACTAATAACTTTAGGAAATTTCGTTGTCTCAATAGTTGGGGAGAAAAATATTTCAATTAATAGAGTATTGGTAAATTGTATCAAGATAACTCAACAGAGGTTTTCTTAATTTCCCTTTTAGCGTCAGTTTCGACGCTCTAATTATAGGAAACCACTGGCAAACCTAATTAGATTTTTTTTTTACCTATTGCTAAAATCCTAAGGAATATAGTTGGAGAAGAAAATTTTTTGATTTAGGTTTCTTTATATAAGAAATTAAAGTTCAAACAATGTGAAATATTAAGGAATTAAAATGATTTTTTCACCGATATATCTTACTTGATTTAATATAATAATAGCATAATATAATAGAAGAACATATGCTTTAAAACATCCAATTTAAAATTTCAAATAATTTACAGTGATTATTTTTCTATAAATATTTGAAAACTACTATAAATCACTGCGCGCGAGCAATTTCAAATCAGACCGCCGCGAGGCTTTCTAGAGAGAGGACATGTCGCTCGGCGCTCTGCCTGACCCGAGTTGACCTTAGTCGTACTTGGAAGGATAGCGGACGTTTATAGTGTGATTAAAAAATCTTGGTACTTTGATGATTAAATTTTTTTATTATTATTTTTGATGACTGACAATATTTTTAGTGACAACCAATATCTACCCAATTTTTTTACATACGAATTTTATTTATTAAAACTTTTACTTATTTTTTTGTAAATAAGAACATAAATTGTTTTTAAAGTTAACGCCAACCTGTTGTATTTCCCTCATAAGAGGTGTCACTAAGAGGAACATCGCGTCAGGTTAAAATATAATATAAAATAAACGTAAGTAAATCCGTATAAAGTGATTTATTTGAATAGAATAAGAAATATTTATTAATCAGTCACAAATCAATAATAACTAACGAAGTTCGGCTTCTTTCTAAAGTTTAGATCAACAAATTCATGTTTGAATAACTAAAAAACGACTTTAATAATAATCATAATTATAGCTATACTTGCAATATATTATTGAATACTTATTTTATGCACTCGTACTTTAGTAATCCGTGTACGTTCAAATTCAAATTCAAATTAAATTTTACTACAACAATTGCACTCGAACGGATCATAGTGGGTTAGTTTGACTATAGCGCGCGAGAGCGCGCCAGCGCTATACACACAAGCACGCGCGCTTCTGTGTGTGTAAAAAATGCATTGAATTACCTAAACTTGACTTCGCGCGATAGACGTAAACGCTCTTAATGGAACTGTAACAGGTTGTTTGGGTACACGAGGAAGACTATCCTATGTTATCGACCTCGAGGACCCTGTGCTAATTTGGGGGGGCGGCTCAAAATCCTCATGTTTTTTCGACTTTTTTTCAGTTTTTCGCTTATATCTCTTAAAAATCTCTGAAGAGCGTTAAATTTCCTGTAAGTTTGTTGGTGAGCCCGATTTTCAAGACCAATATTTACGGAGATACAGCTGATCAAACTTAATCAGTTTCTTAAAATGTTAAAAATAGCATAAATATTTATTATAATCATTTTTATGTTAGATAATGTTGATCAATAATCAATATCAACGTCTTGGAAAACCTATGACCCCCTCCATCCAAAATGACGGTGTCTCATCATAATGTAAGAAACTTTTTGTAAGGGAGGGACCCTACACCAAGGACCCCATCGTTGTACACACAATATGATGTCACCTGAGGGAGGGGGGGGGGGTGTTGCTGGGGTCCGCTGACTGTTGTAATGTTATTTCCACAGTTTCGTGCCTGGTTATCACCCTACTGTGTATGTAGTAGTATGTACTATTACTACAGTATGTACAGTAATTCTTTGTTTATTCATAACTAGCTGACCCGCGCAACTTCGTCCGCGTTACATTTTTCATTAATGCTCCGCTCGTATTGGTCGCAGCGTGATGTTGTATAGCCTTCCTCAATAAATGGGCTATCCGACACTAAAATAATGATTCTATTAGAACCATTAGTTCCTGAGATTAGCGCATTCAACCAAACAAACAAACGAACTCTTCAGCTTTATAATATTAGAACCAAATACTTTTACAACAAAAATTTAACTTTTTTTAGACCAGTGTTAGGTATATATATACCAATATAAATATCAAATATGAAACCAAATACTTTTAACAACCGACATCGATGCAGTTTACCCGGCAAGGGTCGTTCTTTCACGGAAATCTTAACACCGCCATTCAGAAATTGGCGTCAAATGAACAACGCCATCTATCGAGCAAGGAGTGAAACCGTTAAAATTTGATCCATGGAAAGCGATCGAACAATGATTTTCAAAGCAGGGCCATCTAAAGTACCTTTTACTATCATAACTTTTTGAAAAACCCGATAAGTCGATTTAAAGTTATCTTGTGAGCACTTCATCTTTATTCATTAGTACCAGTTTGAATCAATAGATGTCGTTGCATGTATCATACGTAAAGGCGATAAGTTCTTCTTGGACACAATACATTCATTTATCTTTTGATAGAGAGCACGGATTGCAATGAAACAAAAACGAATACCTTCTCTAAGTTACGCACAATACTTGTGCGTTGAAACTGACAACATTGGTTTTGTAATTTTAACGTGATACTTAAACAAACAAATATAGCCGAAGACTTATTGAAAGTCTTAAATAAAAGAACACAGTCAGATGAGATGAGATGGCTCGGCGGTTCATTAGAGGTAATATATGATACTGCTTACAGAAACTGAGGTAATCATCAGATCGGTAGGGCACTTTTTGATGATAACACAAAAACTTAATGAATCTTCTCTGGATGCTCTCTATACGATCAATATACACACATCAAAAGTGTCTAGGGATCAAGCATTTTTATGCGGATTTCTTGAGATTGAGATGTGGCTTTGTAATAAATTTATGATTTTATAAATTTATATGGATCCTTTTTGGTGCATTTCATAATTTGAATCAGGAACTCTCAATCAAATTCGAGTAAAAGATGAAAATAAGCTGTCAATATTTTCCCTATAAAAACATACAACGCATTGAAGACATTATTAGTGCTACTGTTTCCCTACTACTGATTAAAACCAACGTTATTATGGAGCGGCGACGTCATTTAAGCAGGGAAGAAATGCTCAGAGCCGTGGGAATGATAGAAGCTGGTTCCCGGCAACGTACTGTGGCTTTAGCTCTGAATACAAGTCAGAGTGTTATCAGTCGACTTTGGACACGTTACCGAAGCACTGGTACCGTGGCTGAGCGCCATGGAGGACGGTATCGCTGCACCACACGGAGACAAGACCGATACATTCAAATCTTAACTCGAAGAGCTCCAACAATAACCGCCATGATGTTAGCCGTGAGGCTTCATCACTCTTCAGGGAACTTAATTAGCGACCAAACAGTCAGAAACCGCTTGCATGAAGTGAACCTTCATTCCCGAAGACCGCTACGGGTACCACCTATAGCAATGCACAATCGTAGGATTCGATATCAATGGGCTCTTGAACACAGAAATTGGGCAGAAGAACAATGGCGTTTCGTGTGCTTTTCTGATGAGTCTCGTTTTGGTATGAGACCGGATACAAGACGTATACGACACTGGAGAACCCCTGGACGCCAACAGCGATTAAAATCCTGCCAGGAAGTCCATCCTTATAGTGGTGAAACCATCATGGTATGGGCGGGTATTTGGATCGGCGGAAGAACTGAGTTGATTTGGATCAGAGGCAACCTCAACGCTCAAATTTATGCTGAGACGATTGTATCAGACGTCATCGTTCCTCTACAAGTGCAAATCGGTCCCTTATTTCAGTTAATGCATGATAATGCACGACCGCACACCGCAAGAGTTGTAAGACAGACTCTCGCCGCAGCTAACATCAATGTCCTGCCCTGGCCTGCTCAGTCGCCAGACTTGAACCCGATTGAGCATGCATGGGATATGCTACAGAGAAGAGCTCTGCCGAATATGGAGGGTATCCAGTCGCAAGAAGACCTTTTTTTGTTGTTGCAACGAACATGGGCGGCCATTCCACAGCGTGATTTGGATGAACTCATTTTGAGTATGCCAAACCGATGTTCTTGTGTTGTTAGTGTTCGCGGTAGAAACACGGATTATTAATTGTTTAAGTTACCCAATAAAATTTTAAAGAAAACTGTTATTTCAGTCTTTTTTTCGAACTTTAATGTTAGTGGTTCCAATGTCAAAAATCCCTTTATTAGGAAAATGGCAAATTTCTTTATTAATGCAAAGGTGACTTGGTTTATCGTTACTGTGACAAACGAAAACACTTTATTTGATGAATCCTTAAAGAAAATTTTAATTAATATCAATCAGGAGAAAAGTTATTGCAAAAATATATGTTGATCCCTAGATACTTTTGATGTGTGTATTTATGGTAACATGTATTCCATATTTCAGATGCGTACTCCAAGTGGCTTCTAACAAAAGTGCAATATAGAATCTTTAAGGTTTTGGCTTGTGTGAAGCACTTGGATAGAATTATGAAACTTAATGATTTGGATGCTTTAGCCACTATGGCATCGACATGAAGTTCGAACGTGAGTATGGAATCATGATATACTCCCAGACCTCGGATGGAATTCGATGTAGGTAGTACTTGGTCACCCAGGCTATACGATGCAGTTATAACTGAGCGCTTTCGAGAATATGTTACGACCGAGCATTTGGCTGGGTTAAGATCCAGCTTACTTCTTTGACAATAATCCTACGGCCGATGTAAATCATCCTGAAGTGCAATCACTTCAACATTTTGATAAAATATATTTAACTTAGCAGTCATTAAAGTTATAAACTTATAACCAATAAAATAGTATTTAAATTTGTATAATCGTTTAAAATAAAACATTTCAATAAGTAATATTGTAGAATAGGGTATAATAAAAATAAATAAGTGTAAAGAAGGTAATATTCAATAAAAATTGCGCGAGCGCAAGGATCATACGATGTTACGTAGTAAACAGCTGTGCGAGGAAGCAAGCAATAGCGAGTGCTGCCTGCAAGTGCGAGGGAGAAAAATATATCATAGTGCGTTAAAGCTTTTACTCAAAAATGCATATAATGTGGTCATTATTTTGACAACCTCGTTTGAGCAAAGTCGACCTTGCCGTTCTGTTTCAAGGAGCGGCCGGCAAAGTTTTGCTGGTCGCTCTAACAGGCCGGCAAAACATTGCCGGCCGCTATTTTGACGTTTCAACTTTTAAAAAAATCAAATGCCAAAAGATTTTATTTAAAACACAGCTGTTTGTATTTATAGAGATAGGTACAAAAAGATTTTATTCCATATTTGGCTGTATAATTCCAACTACCATTGCTAAAAAAAAAAAAAAACAAAGAAGTAACAAAAGCGCGGTTCAGCGAAAAATTTATTTTTATTTAGTGACTTTTTTGCTCTCAAAGCGAAAATTCTTCCGATTCAATGTGTTTAACACCGCCAGACATTAAAGATGAAGCTAAATTAGTGGTTGAAAATTTAATACCGCGAAACTCAAAGGAAAAATATAAGTTATATAATAATAATTAATATATATTTTATTTAAATTACTTGCTGGTTTTATTTAGATTAGGTACTTGCATTTTTGAGTAAAGCACTATACAAGCCTTGGCCCACTATGACTGCTTCGCTGGTCACGCTATGATTGCCTCGAGCTAGCCTAGCTCCGCTCTAGGCCTTCCAGCTTGGCCATCATTGCAGCCCTTGCTGTCCTCGCTGTAAAGGCCTCGACCTACGGCCTCGGCCTTTATCTCAGCTAGTCCATCAAGTGCTGTACGCTGACCGCGCTGTGTCGGCCTGGAGCTGCGCTACGCTGCGCTGTCGGTCATCATCAGCGCGACCAGCAAAGTAGTCATTATAGACCGCGGCAGTAATGTACTATAAAGTAAACAGCGCGATAACAAACACAATGGATACAATTAGCTAAACAAAAGAGACCTCATTAGTACGGCAGAGGTGTTAAACTTTTTACTAAAATTTATGACACAAAGGTTATTAAACAATTGGAGCCATTGCCATGTGTCACTGCACTACATCTTATATTTACCATCTTTTGTACCACATTTAACGCAAATAAATAATTTTGACTTTGACTTTGAGGGAAACAATAACAGTAGAATAGAAATGAGCGTGTAAAAACTAGGAAGCACATTATACAATCTTGTTTAAATCAGACTGTCTTCTTACAATAAATACTTTCGAGTTTTTATTTTTAAGAACATGAATTTTACCATGCTTAACATGGGTTAAGCATGGTAAAATTCATGTTGCTAAGGACAAAAACTATGAGTACGTATGGACGTACTCATAGTTTTTGTCCTTAGCCATGACTTTAAATTGACTTAAAAGCTTTTTATACTCGACGCTCAGGTGATCGTTGACATAACTCGCATAGTCTCGCAGCTGCCATGGATTATTGTATTTTTGAATTGTTAATTTTATCTTTTTTATACTGGACGCTCTTACTCGCACGTCTTTCTACATCGTTCTCACATGTATGTTTAATCTCGACATGAATGATGTAACCGAGACTTTGTAACAACATAATGATTTAAAAGAGTGTCCATGGAGTTTCTTGCCCATTCTTCTCCATAGAGATCTACGCTTTCGAATGGGCAACTACAGTACTTTCACAAGTTATTATGCCCTGTGACTGGGACTGTAGCTTAGTTTATTTTTTTGTGTTTTGACATTCAAAAGTGCCTGTAATGGTCTAATTGAAATAAATGCTTTGAGTTTGAGTTTGATAAACACGCTGAGAAGAGCCCTGGAACCCGATGTCAGAAGTGGATAGGTTCTTATTGGCGCGTGCCGCCGCGATAAAATCTTCCTTTATATAACGGTTTAAAAAACTCACTATAATCAATTTTTCGTTAGAATTTAAAATAGGGACCCCCGATATATAGTTCACCTGGACTTTGGGGTAGCTGTAGTTAACCTTACGACCAATAGCGTCGATAATCGAATATAAATTCTCATCCTTTTTTATAGGAACCCCCTTAATTTCAACGTTGTTTATCCTGGACCGTTGTTCATAAGTAGAGAGTAGAAACTTTGTACTCGACAGGTCAGTCTGCAAACAATTTACTGTTTCTTGAAGCTTTTCGAGTTCAGATACTTTCGTTTCAACTTCAACAAGTCTTGTGCCAAATTCGTCGAGTCTCCCACCAGTGCCCTCACAAGTCAACTTAAGCACAGCCAACTCATCCCTGATCACTCGAATGTCATCTACCAGGGATGACAAGTTGAGTAACTGCCGTTTCATGTCTCGTATCTCACTTAATATGGTATCCAGTGATGCAGGTTCAGGTGTAAGCACAGCTGGTGATGAGGTCCTACAAGTGGGGCATTTCCATTGTGCCATTCTATTAGCACCTAGCTTTCTCCATCCGGTTTCGGAAATGTTTGCACATGAAAAATCCAGGTGTTTCTTGCAGCTACTACACTGAACGCCATCATTGAACTGCACGTTACAAGCTGCGCACGTTTTCATTTTGAGAACACTATGATGAGTGACTAGTAATTATATCAAAATTTAATAATATGTACTGAAGTAAAATGTAAAAAAGGTTGACGATCTGTTTCTTTCCGTGGCGCGTACTGTGCGTATGAATGTTCACACAAGAGTGATGATAGATTGATCCCAGTACAATGTGATATTAATATTGCCATTTTCGAGAACTGGGTCAGGTACATATAGTACGGCACTTCCGATTCCACAAGGATGTATTTTAGAGCAAGTTGCTGATGGATAATCATGGCTACAAGGTTATGGCTATGCAAGTAGTCTCCGTTAGCTGGACGAGAACACCCGGAGATAATGTGACGAATTGATTCGCCCGGACGGTGGCATGCCCGACATATGTCAACCGTGCCGTCCTTCACAATAAATCTCCGGTAGTTATTCGTCATCATAACTTCATCAATAATTGAACAGACAAAACTGGAAACTGGACTTTGCTTTCTCCGAAGAGGTCGCCGGAACGTAGCCAGGCTACGGACGCTGATAGGTCTACATCGGGCCCATGCAGGGCCCGGAAAAAGCGTCCGTGGAGCTCCTTACTCTGACATACCTCCCTGCGGTCGTTAGTGTCAAGCACTAAAGGTTTGCGCCAGTTCTCTTTAGCCAAGGAGAGCGGGGTGAGGCCTTGTCCACCGCGACCACATCCCGATGCATCCCCACGTCGCGGTCGGTTTCTAGGAAAAATTCCCTGAGACTGCATATCTCGCGATTGTGGGGAGTCTTAGCGTTTAAAAAGCCTCGACCTCCGCACCTCCGCGAGATATACAGTCTCATAACCGAAGACCGTGGGTGATGAAAGGAGGTGAGATATAACCTGACCACCTCTCCTCAACCGATAGCCTAGACCTGAATCCTCCAAAGTGGACCCAAACTATCGCCCTGATATGTACCTCACTCCATTTCGACGCACATTCCAAAGAGATGAAAGGTGGGTTTATAGGGTTTGGGAGCGACCGGACTAGGTGTGGCTGACAGGCACCGACCAGATGCTGCGCCAGAACGAAGTCATGACGTCATCATCCGGCAGGCTAGTCCAGTCGCTCCCAAACCCTATAAACCCACCTTTCATCTCTTTGGAATGTGCGATTCTGAGTGTATCGTTCCACCCGCCACTTATACCTACGAATACGGTTTGCCCATGCATACATTTTCTGCTTCAGGAAGTCGATGCGCTCTGTGACAAGGGAGATGTAGTCTCGAGGACTAATATCAATTCGCAGGCGATCAAGTACGGTGTCATCCAACATACGATTACGCTGGATGACTCGCACCTGATCCGACAGTCGAATGTATACGACGGGGACGACCCGAATGGCGCAGCGGTAGTGAGGCTGCCTTACGTTCATAGGGTTCCGGGTTCGAATCCCGGTAGGAGCAAGTGTTTGTGTGATAAGCATAGACATTTGTTACCGAGTCATGGATGTTTATATGTATAATAAGTATGTATTTACAAACAAAAAAGTATCTATGTAGTATATCAACTATCTAGTGTCCACGACACAAGCCTCGTTGCTTAGTGTGGCACTAGATGGCGCTGTGTGTAATGTCCAGCGATATTATTATTATTATTATACATAAATGTATATAAATGTTGTTATGATACACAAATAAAACTTTATTGACGATGCCAAGTGCAAAGTTTATCATGCAAATGCCTTTTATTTATTATCTTGTGTAATTGAGTACTTTCTAGCTTGTTTTACAACAGGAAAAATATTTAATAAATATAATTAAACAAGAAACAAGCAGAAAAATATTCCGTTTTGAATATTGGTAAAACAATTTATTACTGCTTTGTTGTGACGCGACGAACTCGTATGTTTTCTCGCTCACACACGCACTATCTGTTTCAAGTTCTGTGGTTGGTTTCAAAGAAACAATGCCTGTACGTGTACATGTGAGATAATTTTAGGCTGCGAATATCTTGTAGCGCTTGGGGTCTGCCGGACCTTCCTCGTCGTCGTTGTCACAGTCCGAGTCTATGGACACGTCCTCCTCATGATATTGATGACTGATCAACAGAATTATCATAGTGTTACGTTGCTACTTTACGAGAACAGTCAAGATTACGCTCCAGTATAGAATGTTCCACCATGGAACGATCTAGAGGATTCGAGAATAATCCTACAATGTTAAACTATGGAAATTTCTTGAACCTTCCAGAAAGTTGCGGAACTTTCTGGAACGTTCCAGAAATTTGTAGAACTTTCTGGAAGGATTGATCGGCATATAAATACCCGTAGTGTTTGCGGGAGCAGTCAGTTTGATTTTGGCTACACTACGCAGCGATCGAAGTGTATAGTGATCAGTAGTGAATTTGTGATTGAGTAATAAGTGTTTTGTGTTAATTAATGATATTTGGTTTTTAATTGGTAGCGTTTTTAATTTTTCCCATACCGAGCTCGTAACAATAGAAATGATGGTAACAAATAGTTTTGCTATTTTTACCTTATTTTTGGTAAAACAGAAATAGTAAATAAAATTCATAATCAATTCTTTCAAGATGGGTTAGGTGTTATTTATGTTTATGTGCAGTAGTTATCATTTGTCATGAATGTCATCTTGGACGCTACACGTTCGGATAAAATCGTGGGTTCCGAGTTTTTCCCATGTCGAAATTACCAATCATAATTTCTCCGTACGCTAACGTTACTATAGCTACGCTAAAACAATTGTTGCTAGGTTACGGTTGCTAGACCTGCAACTTGCTGACTTTGGGTAGTCACTCTGTACTATGTACGAATATAACCGACTGAACTCGATTTGCATTACACGGCTAAAATACTAATAGTGGCAAGTGGCCCATCAATTAAAATCCGGGACTGTACCATGGCTTTATTTGTGAAGAAAGAAAATAAGCTGTTTTGTTTTGTTGTCTGTAATGTCCCGAACATCGGGCAAAGGCCACTTCCCATACTGGGAAGAAGAAAGCATAATAAATGAAACCATCCAACTAGGTGCACCTGTTTTACTCCACCACTAGACCCAGCTGGTCAATAAGATACTAGATTCGGAAATGGTTCCTCAGCAATGCAAATAATACTAATCTACAAAAAAGGAAGCCCTACGGACATAGGAAATTACAGGCCAATCAATCAGTGTAATGGCAAGTACGTACAAACTCTTCGCATCTATTATTCTAAGCAGAATATCACATGAAAATCCTGAAATCGATGGTTCACAACCTATAGCTTAATTCCGTTGAGGTTGCAATACAACAGACTACTACAAATATTTGAACAAATAATGGAGAAGTAAATTGAATTTAACAAAAGCCTATACTTAGCATTCATTGCCTACAGCAAGGCTTTTGATAGTATCAGTCACAGCTCAATCTGGGAAGCGCTGAAACTCTTAAAGATCAACTATAAATACATTAATATTCTGAAATATATCTATGCCCACAGCACTATCAAGGTTCACAGGCACTATAGAATGAAAAAAGAGGTGCCCCAACCAAGATCGAAAGAGGCGTCAGACAAGGAGACCCTATCTCTCCAAAACTTTATATTGCTGTTTTGGAAAGCATAATAATATTTCGGAAACTAAACTGAACTCGAAAAGGCGTAAAAATAAGCAAAAGATGTCTCACCCATCTCAGGTTCGTAGACAATATTATGGTCCTGCTGACCGAAACACCGGAAAAATTAGAAGAAATGATATGCTCACTAGACAACGAAAGCTTCATGATAGGCTTGAACGCAAGTAAGACTAGAGTAATGACACAGCCTCAAAAAACCCACATGCGTCAAGGGAAACAACATAGATTATGTACAAAACTATATCTACCTAAGAAAGCAAGTTTCGTCCTCCAAGACAAGCATGGATGAAGAAATACAACGAACTCGATTCCTACCTACTTCCCTTCGGGAACGGAAAGTCATATAATGCATATTCATCTATGGGTATCACATCGCAGTACAGCTATACCAACACTTTTTAATGTCAACAAAGAAAACAACAGGTAGCCCCATAAGCCGGCGCTACATTAAACCAACACAACATTCCAAAGCATTTTACTTTGTTTGCCAACAATCATCTGAGTCCCACACAGATTAAAAACTATGTTGAAGTAATATGTTTTGTTGTTGCTCTGATTTACTTCGAAAGGTTTTAAAATTCTGGCATTTGATACTTTTGTTTGGTTAGCTTAATTTAATATTATCGTAGGATTCGTAGAATATCTACATCTCTAGTTACTTCCCTGTTGCTATGGACAGAATTTCTATGTCTTATTTCGTAGAAACTCGAATCTACGAGTGTCCCTATGCTCGGGCAGAAGAGCTGACAAGTTTTTATAGAAAGGACTTTGTCTATTCTTGGTAGAATAAAGATGGAATTCGTCATGCTGCGCGTGCTGATAGACTAACAAAAAACATAGGTTTATTACTGTGCAAATAAATGAAACAAAAATGTACAGCAGTTGAGTAGGCGGTAGCCGTTACCTGCCGGTTGTCGAGCGCCTCCTCGTTGGGCCCCGCCTCCTCCAGCAGCAGGTCCGTCATGCACTCCCAGTCCTTCATCATGGGGTTGGACTCGATCAGCGAGTCCACCAGGTACGCGCCGTGCTCGTGCAGCTGTGCACACAATGCTGTTAGTTAGCGTGAGGCTCGCCGCACCCGCACGGCTCGATCGAAGGTTACCTACGTTTGCCGAGACCATTGGGTAGCCATCTGTTACATATTAAAAACAAAGGCTTTCATTTATAAATCTTTGGCATTCGTTACGGGTAGTAAGGAGCCCGAAAGTCTGACTAACAATCTAGCTCTAACTGTGTGTTACCCAGTAGGTAACTGCATTCGGTTACACTGGAAACCGACGGCAACGTAAATGGGAAAAGGCTGGGCAGATGATGATGTGAGATTCCACTCCATTGTGTGACTCCTTGCAGGCTCCTCGTTGTGAAGTGTACCGTGTGGGACATACCTCGGACTCTATAAAGAACTGCACGAGGTCCCGGATGAGCGGCGTGTTGGGCAGTCGCGTCTTGCCGCGACGGGAGCGCGCGGGCGGGGGGGGCTCCTCGTTGTGAAGTGTACCGTGTGGGACATACCTCGGACTCTATAAAGAACTGCACGAGGTCCCGGATGAGCGGCGTGTTGGGCAGTCGCGTCTTGCCGCGACGGGAGCGCGCGGGCGGGGGGGGCTCCTCGTTGTGAAGTGTACCATGTGGGACATACCTCGGACTCTATAAAGAACTGCACGAGGTCCCGGATGAGCGGCGTGTTGGGCAGTCGCGTCTTGCCGCGACGGGAGCGCGCGGGCGGGGGGGGCTCCTCGTTGTGAAGTGTACCGTGTGGGACATACCTCGGACTCTATAAAGAACTGCACGAGGTCCCGGATGAGCGGCGTGTTGGGCAGTCGCGTCTTGCCGCGACGGGAGCGCGCGGGCGGGGGGGGCTCCTCGTTGTGAAGTGTACCGTGTGGGACATACCTCGGACTCTATAAAGAACTGCACGAGGTCCCGGATGAGCGGCGTGTTGGGCAGTCGCGTCTTGCCGCGACGGGAGCGCGCGGGCGGGGGGGGCTCCTCGTTGTGAAGTGTACCGTGTGGGACATACCTCGGACTCTATAAAGAACTGCACGAGGTCCCGGATGAGCGGCGTGTTGGGCAGTCGCGTCTTGCCGCGACGGGAGCGCGCGGGCGGGGGGGGCTCCTCGTTGTGAAGTGTACCGTGTGGGACATACCTCGGACTCTATAAAGAACTGCACGAGGTCCCGGATGAGCGGCGTGTTGGGCAGTCGCGTCTTGCCGCGACGGGAGCGCGCGGGCGGGGGGGGCTCCTCGTTGTGAAGTGTACCGTGTGGGACATACCTCGGACTCTATAAAGAACTGCACGAGGTCCCGGATGAGCGGCGTGTTGGGCAGTCGCGTCTTGCCGCGACGGGAGCGCGCGGGCGGGGGGGGCTCCTCGTTGTGAAGTGTACCGTGTGGGACATACCTCGGACTCTATAAAGAACTGCACGAGGTCCCGGATGAGCGGCGTGTTGGGCAGTCGCGTCTTGCCGCGACGGGAGCGCGCGGGCGGGGGGGGCTCCTCGTTGTGAAGTGTACCGTGTGGGACATACCTCGGACTCTATAAAGAACTGCACGAGGTCCCGGATGAGCGGCGTGTTGGGCAGTCGCGTCTTGCCGCGACGGGAGCGCGCGGGCGGGGGGGGCTCCTCGTTGTGAAGTGTACCGTGTGGGACATACCTCGGACTCTATAAAGAACTGCACGAGGTCCCGGATGAGCGGCGTGTTGGGCAGTCGCGTCTTGCCGCGACGGGAGCGCGCGGGCGGGGGGGGCTCCTCGTTGTGAAGTGTACCGTGTGGGACATACCTCGGACTCTATAAAGAACTGCACGAGGTCCCGGATGAGCGGCGTGTTGGGCAGTCGCGTCTTGCCGCGACGGGAGCGCGCGGGCGGGGGGGGCTCCTCGTTGTGAAGTGTACCGTGTGGGACATACCTCGGACTCTATAAAGAACTGCACGAGGTCCCGGATGAGCGGCGTGTTGGGCAGTCGCGTCTTGCCGCGACGGGAGCGCGCGGGCGGGGGGGGCTCCTCGTTGTGAAGTGTACCGTGTGGGACATACCTCGGACTCTATAAAGAACTGCACGAGGTCCCGGATGAGCGGCGTGTTGGGCAGTCGCGTCTTGCCGCGACGGGAGCGCGCGGGCGGGGGGGGCTCCTCGTTGTGAAGTGTACCGTGTGGGACATACCTCGGACTCTATAAAGAACTGCACGAGGTCCCGGATGAGCGGCGTGTTGGGCAGTCGCGTCTTGCCGCGACGGGAGCGCGCGGGCGGGGGGGGCTCCTCGTTGTGAAGTGTACCGTGTGGGACATACCTCGGACTCTATAAAGAACTGCACGAGGTCCCGGATGAGCGGCGTGTTGGGCAGTCGCGTCTTGCCGCGACGGGAGCGCGCGGGCGGGGGGGGCTCCTCGTTGTGAAGTGTACCGTGTGGGACATACCTCGGACTCTATAAAGAACTGCACGAGGTCCCGGATGAGCGGCGTGTTGGGCAGTCGCGTCTTGCCGCGACGGGAGCGCGCGGGCGGGGGGGGCTCCTCGTTGTGAAGTGTACCGTGTGGGACATACCTCGGACTCTATAAAGAACTGCACGAGGTCCCGGATGAGCGGCGTGTTGGGCAGTCGCGTCTTGCCGCGACGGGAGCGCGCGGGCGGGGGGGGCTCCTCGTTGTGAAGTGTACCGTGTGGGACATACCTCGGACTCTATAAAGAACTGCACGAGGTCCCGGATGAGCGGCGTGTTGGGCAGTCGCGTCTTGCCGCGACGGGAGCGCGCGGGCGGGGGGGGCTCCTCGTTGTGAAGTGTACCGTGTGGGACATACCTCGGACTCTATAAAGAACTGCACGAGGTCCCGGATGAGCGGCGTGTTGGGCAGTCGCGTCTTGCCGCGACGGGAGCGCGCGGGCGGGGGGGGCTCCTCGTTGTGAAGTGTACCGTGTGGGACATACCTCGGACTCTATAAAGAACTGCACGAGGTCCCGGATGAGCGGCGTGTTGGGCAGTCGCGTCTTGCCGCGACGGGAGCGCGCGGGCGGGGGGGGCTCCTCGTTGTGAAGTGTACCGTGTGGGACATACCTCGGACTCTATAAAGAACTGCACGAGGTCCCGGATGAGCGGCGTGTTGGGCAGTCGCGTCTTGCCGCGACGGGAGCGCGCGGGCGGGGGGGGCTCCTCGTTGCGGAACAGGCGCACGTTGAGGAACTCGCCGGCCGCGGCCGCCACGGCGCGCTGCGACGAGTACACCAGCTCGTACACGTTCTCGCAGTCCTTGTCCGTCAGCACGTCAGGGTGCATGCGGCATCTGCACAAGCAACGCACACAAAATAGCCTCAGAAACACAGAATATACTTCTGCAAATTTTGTACACTTAGTTAATTAATTCTTTGTAACGTGTTTTTTTAAACTGTTACATGCTTTTCATATTTTAGTCGATTTCGGAACGATTTTTATACTGTCTTTTATTGGCTATGGTTGAGTTCGGCAACTGTCATTTTTTGACGTTTCACTTTACGACCTGATTTCGTCATCGAGGCATTTATCTCGTCAATTTAATTTTAAAAATCCGGTATAATCACGGATATTTTTAGGCCAAATGATGCCATAATCGCTGCCTTAACACCCAGGACAAGGTGTTCTGAAGGAGGGATCCTTAATGTCTTCGGTAAGATTTGTTTCTACCAGACCAATATGTGGTCATCATTTTAGGTTGGGTCGTGTTTTAAGTCGAATTGATGTTTCAGGATTTCAATATTGGACGATGCTCTAGTGTGATTTTCACCTACTTTGGATTTATCGGTGCACACGGGAAAAGTCATTTATTAACGGAAAAACGGTAAGTTCCTTCTTGGGACGCCATGCTCCCCACGTGTTGCAATTTTTGTCGCTCTGCGAACAGGGACTTGAAGTAGCTTCCTGATCTTGTTAGTTATTGTTGCATCTTATAATTTGTATTATTGTTTACAGAACACATTATATAGTTTCTGTAAAACATTATTGTTTATTGTTGTAATTTACAACTTGAATTTTTTTTGATGTTTCCTTGTAAGTAAACAATATTTCCTAGTAACATTATTGTACTATTGTGTATGTTTAACTTTTATGGTTACAGCATTACCCATTTACTCTTGCAAAACCAACATTTGTATGGTAAGACAGTTTTGTTTTGTATAAGTAACTCAACATTGTAAAACTAAGTGCGGTGTAATTTGATTTCATATTTAATTTTAAGTGAACTTTGGTTTAACTTAATAATCATACTTTATGTGACTTGAACTTATATTGTAAATTATTGCTGCATCTTTTCATTGCTAAACACTTTGATATTTTCATAAAAAAACAACTTGTAACTTTAAAAATATTTCAACTTAACCTCAAATATTTTATAACTTTTGAAGTCTTGCATTTTGCTTTGCTCATCAATTATAATCATATTGTTTGTTCAAAATGGATAAAGAAGTTCAGTCTTCTCTGCCTCTTGCTAAAGATAACATAGAAACTGATGGTGCATGCACAGTTCCTAATGTTGCACCTTTTGTTCCTGACATGATTAATTTGACAGATGTACCACATTCTTTTGATCATAATGACAGGATTGCACACTCTTCCTCAGCTTTTGCGACGAACGCTTTGCCTTCATTTAATTCAATGAATGTTTTGGTTAGTGAACATATTAAAAAGAATTTTCCTTCTGCAATTAAGTTGCCCGATTTAAAAAAGAGTAAAATTAAATTCGATGGGAAATCTTGTGTTAGAGAATTTATTACTGAAGTTGAAGAATATTTTTTATACAAAAATTTTGATGAAATTTTGTTGGTTGGTTCATTTACGGACTTGCTTAGTGGTATTGCTCTGAAATGGTTTCGCACAGTTCGCTTTCGTATTCCATCCTGGCACGAGCTTAAACTTGCTTTACTTAAACGTTTTGACAGGCCGGATTTTGACTATTTTCTGGAACATGACCTTCGTACGAGGAAACAGAAGAGTTCTGAATCTCTTCCAGAATTCATTACAGAAATAATGGACATGGCTAGTCGTCTTTCTTTGCCATTGTTTGATGCGGTTTTGATTAACATTATTAAACATAACATGTTACCTATTTACACACCTTTTATATTTGGTAAGCCTATTGATTCTGTAGAACAATTTCTTATTCTTGCCAAAGAACTTGAAGTTTTCGTCAGTCATAAATTCGTTAAAGCTGAAAAATCTACCGTAAAATCTAATGCAGTTCTAACTTGCCTAAAGTGCAAAAAACCGGGACATCATTTTAAACCTGGCGTGATTTGTTTCAAATGTCAAAAGGTTGGAGTCACATCTAAGAATTGTGATGTTTGTAACACAGAGAATAAGAGCTCTAGTGAGTCAAAAAACTGATTAGGTCGCATCGAGCCCCTGTTGTTATTGATATAAACGCGAGTGTCTCGATGAAAGAAAATTTTGCTGAATGTCACAAACCTGATGATGCTACTCGTAACAAAGACTTTGCAAATTGGTTAGACTACTTAAAAACATTTTTTTTTTAATTTATAGATCAGCTCCTGTTTTATTTGTTAAAGATAATGATATTAGACCGTATTTACAATTCTCCGTAGGTAACCATACTTTTTCTGGTTTATTAGATAGTGGTTCAAATAGTTGTATTCTGGGTTCAAATAGTCATGAAAAATTTTCACAGTTAGGTTATAAAATAAATTCTGTTTCTAGTTCTGCTTATACAGCTGATGGTTCTTCACAGATAAATTATTGGTACACAATTTACTTTTAAACATTTCGTAGAATTTCTGAAAGGTTTTAATATCACTAAAATATTTTATAATACTTTATACACGCCTCAAAACAATACAGTTGAGAGTTATAATAAAACTGTTGAAACTTGCATAGCTTGTTTTGTTAAAGAAGATTTTGACGACCCGAATGGCGCAGCGGTAGTGAGGCTGCCTTACGTTCATAGGGTTCCGGGTTCGAATCCCGGTAGGAGCAAGTGTTTGTGTGATTAAGCATGGACATTTGTTACCGAGTCATGGATGTTTATATGTATAATAAGTATGTATTTACAAACAAAAAGTATCTATGTAGTATATCAACTATCTAGTGTCCACGACACAAGCCTCGTTGCTTAGTGTGGCACTAGATGGCGCTGTGTGTAATGTCTAGCGATATTTATTTATTTATATTTATTATTTAATTAATTAATATTTAATTCATTTTTATTTGTCTAAGTACTTATCTAATGTTCAATTAGCTTTGAATAATACTGATAATCTAGCTACAGATTTCACCCCTAATTTTTTGATGTTTGGTAGAGAACTTATTTTTGATGCTTCTTTGCATCGTTTTGAGTGAACTGGAATTTTCCAATAGAACTCACTATGCTGATTCTCTTAATTCACTTAGTGATATTTTTGTTAAAGTTCAAACTCATTTATTGAAAGCTTATCAGCTTATCTATTATATTAAGGGTCGTAAAGTCATTTCTTTTGATGTGGGGAATGTTGTGTGGAGAAGAAGTTTTGTTCAATCTCATGCACCTACTTATTTTTCGGCAAAACTTGCTCCTAAGTTTATTAAATGTAAAATTGTTGAAAAGATCTCTGATAATGTTTATATTCTGAAAGACCTTAATAAGGGTACCGCTGGTCGTTATCATGTTAAGGATATAATAAAATTTTAATTTGGTTTCCAAGTGTTAGTCTTGATTTTGATAATTTTGTTTGAAGCGCGCTTTTGTTAGTGTGATGTACGATGGGATGGATGATAGGTTATTAGCACTTTAAATGAAGATGTATGTTAGGTAACTTCTTATAAATTTATTGAATTTGAGATCTTAACATTCTAAAACACAACTTAGGACCTTTTAATAACCTGTTCTACCCACACGACTACATTTTTCATATCGAAAGATCTTATTATTATTTCTAAGTATTATTATTTTTTTATGCAGTCTTGTATGCAATTTTTTTTGTACATTCTTGTATACAATTTCTGCATTGGTACCTACTACTTTTGTACACTCTGTTCTCACTTGTAGAGGTTTACCTATCTTTTTTTTACGGATCTCGGTATAATTTTTTCCTTGATTTCGTTGCTTTTTTTGCTTCTGTGCTCGGAAGATTGGTGGTGTTGTGCCGATCACAGAATGCATGTCTTTTTTTTGCTTCTGTGCTCGGAAGATTGGTGGTGTTATGCCGATCACAGAATGCATATATTTTTTGCTTCTGTGCTCGGGAGATTGGTGGTGTTGTGCCGATCACAGAATGCATTTCTTTTTCCGCTATTGTGCTCGGGAAGTTGGTAGTGTTGTGCCGATCACAATATGCGTTTGTTTTCGAAGGTGTTTGTTTGTGCTCGGAAGATTGGTGGAGTTGTGCCGATCACAACATTCTTCTTTATTTTTTTTGCATCTTTAGAGATGTGGAGATTTTAAACTGTATCTCACAGTTGTAATTCGTTCTTGCTAGTCAGTGGCGATGGTGCCTAACTGTACTCATATAGACATTTTTGGATTATTCTTGTTAGACAGCGGCAATTGCGCCTAACTGTACTCTTAATTTAATATTTTTTCCTATTATATACTTGTTAGTCGGTGGCTATGGTGCCTAACCGAACTCATATTGGTATTTTTGTTGTATTCTTATACATATTGTTCAGCGACTACTACGCTTAACTGTACTTGTAATATTTCTTGGATTTAACTTGTTAGTCAGTGGCGAAGGTGCTTAACTGTACTCATGTGGTTCTTTTTGTATTATAGGTTGGTTGTGCTTGTAGCTCGACTGCACTTATTGTTTTTTTTGGTTTTGTTTCTTTTCCAGGATCTTTTTGGAATTTATATTTCCTGTCTTTTAAAAAAAAAAGGTTTTTTTACCTTGTTTGTTTTTAGCATAAAAGAAATTGCTTTCTTTTATTTTTTCGGGGAGGGATGTAATGTAACGTGTTTTTTTAAACTGTTACATGCTTTTCATATTTTAGTCGATTTCGGAACGATTTTTATACTGTCTTTTATTGGCTATGGTTGAGTTCGGCAACTGTCATTTTTTGACGTTTCACTTTACGACCTGATTTCGTCATCGAGGCATTTATCTCGTCAATTTAATTTTAAAAATCCGGTATAATCACGGATATTTTTAGGCCAAATGATGCCATAATCGCTGCCTTAACACCCAGGACAAGGTGTTCTGAAGGAGGGATCCTTAATGTCTTCGGTAAGATTTGTTTCTACCAGACCAATATGTGGTCATCATTTTAGGTTGGGTCGTGTTTTAAGTCGAATTGATGTTTCAGGATTTCAATATTGGACGATGCTCTAGTGTGATTTTCACCTACTTTGGATTTATCGGTGCACACGGGAAAAGTCATTTATTAACGGAAAAACGGTAAGTTCCTTCTTGGGACGCCATGCTCCCCACGTGTTGAAATTCTAATAGACTTGTGTATTAACCTTTTAAAATTTTGTTACAGCCCTGCTGTGGCGTTTTTCTTCTACTTTTTCTTTTTCTTTCGTCTGATTATAATTTTCCATTTCATGGATTCTGGATTCTCTCATCTTCGACGCCGAAATCTTGAGGTTTAATTTAACATTTTTTAGCCAGACATCTGGCCCAAACTTAATTTACTTTCTTCACTTAAAGATGCAACAATAATGATAACCTCAAATTAGTAATTTAATATTTAAAGTAAAAAGGAAGCTACTGACATATTAAACAAGGTATTAACAAAGGTATTCCCATTGTTTATATTATCCTAGTTTAGTCACCCCCGGAAGATTAGAAGTTCGACTCTACAAATTGCCCTATCTGGCAAGTATTTTTAAAATGTAGTGTGCGTTTCCATGGCGCCCGAAATTCTTTTATTGTTACACATACATCTTTTTTTATTTTTAATAGGAGAACACACACACACACACATTCCTTTTTTTGCTCTTGTATGATTTCTTACATTGGATCTTACACTTGATCCCACACACACCCCGGGTATCTTACATCTTCAATACTAATTTGCTCCATGAACAACATAAATTAAACTGAAAATAACTCACTTCAAAATGGCGATGACTAGTTTGACAGCGTGAACGGCGACGTCAGTCTCCTTGTCGAGCGTCATGGACACGATGCGGTCCTTGAACTTGGACGTGAAAAGCTCTAGCTTGCCCTTCAGCTCCTCGCACTCATATAGCGGCTGCAGCGCTTGCAGGCAGCGGAGCCGCACCTCGCCCACCTAACCCACAATACATCGATATTTAACGACTTTTATATCAGTTTTGGTGGGTTCTATTTGACGTTACAGTCAAGATTGCTTTTAGCGATAAGGTCGCCCGAGATTTATTTTATGTGAATTGATTTTTTTATGAATATCTACAATCGTAATCGTCACTAAATTCAGAGTATAGTTACTGGTATCAAAATCTTGATACTTATTCTATTAACCAGTTTTATTAACACTGTCAAATAATCGTAAATCATTCGGTATATAAGACAAGCTCAATGATATTTTATAAACGAAAGAGATGATGTTTCTATTGCCTTTAAAAAAAAAAAGACTGCATATAATTTATTTTCGACAACCCTTAGTCTACTTAGATTTGGTCTCGCTAGTCGGGTCCTGGGCATGAGCGCAAGTCATCTATGGCTACGAAAACGATCACTCGGGAGGCGTGTTGTGGGCTCACCAACGAATTATTGTTCGACCCATATGCTGGGTCCGTCAATGTTTTATAGGTTTCATTATAATAAGCAAACTGAACAATTCATAAAGGAGGTAAAATATAATGTGATGCGACATACCTTGTCATGCAATGTCCAACCAATGTATTTGAGGTAGAGATCATCTAAGAAGTGTGCTGGGAACTTCTCCATCCAAATACCAATCTCTGCCATGGTGATGGCTCTTATGTCAGGTAATGTATCCCTGCATAAAACAATGAATTATAATTGTATGTATAAAGTGTGTAAAACACCCATATTGAAGCCAAAAGGCACGTGTTCTTCCCGTCATTAAGATCTTTTGTACTGGATCATACCTGGGAACCTTTTAGTTAAGGAGATATTGTAGGTCCGAGTTCCTACTTTTTCACACTTTAACATATGAAGTTTTAATTGTTTAAATACCTCCATGACCCTTGAACTATTCAATGAATCCATCAGCACAATGTTTTGAGTGTGTACATTGATCGCTACTGAAAACCGTTTTTTACACCAGAAAAAATAGTTGTTTCCATCAATAATTTTTGTGGATTGTTATTTAGTTTGATGTACAGAATGCTTGGTTGACGATTTTGTGAAGGGAGGACGCAGAGTAGTTGACTCTCACCTGTATCTATGCACAAACACAGACTTGAACATGTAAGAGAGCATGTTCTTGATCTCCTCCATGTTCTCCTCGAGCTCCTGGCGCTTGGCCACCAGCACCTCGAGGCGCTCGTTGGCTCGCTTGTCGCGTGCCTTCAGCCGCTCCGCCTCGTACTGGCGCAGGCAGTTGTCGCAGTTCACCGACGTCAGCAACGCCACGTCCACCAGCGCCGTCATCAGCTTCATCACTACAGAACAACACCATATCAACAACCACGGACTCCACAAAACTGTTAACCAGATCAGCACACTGATCCATTGTCACAATAGTTGCCTGTTGGTCTTTGAAGAACATTGTTTTGGGCATCCTATCGCTCCTAGGAAGTTATATTTCAGTAATGTTGAGATGCTAGACCAGGCCTGTCCAACATATGGCCCCCGAGCCACCTAGCGGCTCACATAGGTCTTTCATCCGGCCCGCGAGCTATTTAAAACTTTATAAGACATCAATAAATATTGCATGAACATTGTTTAAAAATGTCCTTAAGTAAGTTACTTCCGCGCCATATTTACCTACCCATCTTACCGCATCATCGCATTCAGGCGAAGCTTGTCAACTTAAATTCAAATTATTTATTTGTAAAAACATAGGTACAATATAATAAGATCATATTCTAATGTCCGGATCGCTATGTTTAACCTTAAAACGATGGGAGTATTTTGTATTTTGATTATTACTCTTGTTTGATCGTGATCATGTTCCAGAAATTTTGTAAATAAATCAATAGTTGATAAAAACATCATCATTAGTTAGTTTTTAAGAATAAACATTTTAGGTAAGATAATTTGTACATACAACTGGACCTTCTCTCTAATAAATACTTATTGGCACAAGAAAATTGTTGTTAAATTTAGAGCTCACTTTGCATTTCTTTTGGCCCACTGTGTAATTCAATATCTATGATATAATTATTCTCCATGAAACCGAGGGTTGAGAAAAAAAATTCAATGTTTAAAACCGTGTGTATTGAGTTTCCTGAAAGACTTTTTTCTTAAGTCAATGGTTGATGAGATATTTGCTTCCTAAGTTGAAAAAATTGTGCCCTCCTTCTAATTTCCAAAGTGAGAGAAGAAAAATTATGAAAAAAACTTATTTTGTAGAAAAAACAACTTTCAACAAAAATTGTTTTTAATGAGATTTGATATTTAGTTTTGAGATATGGAACTTTTTGGTTGGACTGCAGCAGTAACTCTGTTTTTCATTAACATATTATGAAAAACAAATTTAGTTTTGCTGTTGAGTATAAATTGACATATGAAAGCGTTAAAAATATTGTTTTTATATTATTTAGTGCTATGGAACCCTGTATGTGTGAGTACAACTCGCACTTGGGCAGTTTTATTATTTTTATAAGGCAAGTAGGTTCTGCACCGAGTACAAAAAAGGACACAATGCTTTAGTAAATGAATTAGATAAAATTTAACTTTTCGAATACTCAATGTTTTCTATATTTATAGCAGAGCACAGTTAACTTACCGGCTAGTGTAGCAGTGTGCCTGAAGGCCCTGACCTGAGAGTCAGACAGCCCAGTGAGCAGCGAGATGATGTTGTCCATAAGGTACTGGTCGTAGATGATGGAGTACTGGCACATCTTCACCAGTGTCTGGATGAACTCACAGAAATTGGAGCGGAACTTCTTCCAAGTTTGCCCTGTCATGATGAGGGGATATTCTCCACTTTCCTGTTGGCATGGTCATTCATTTCAACATTTGTATTTCAGAGTAATTCTCTATCAAACAAACTCATGTAAAAAATTATGATTCCAATTTAATGAGACTATGTATTTTATTCCAAAACTTTGCTATAAGAAATGAGATGTACCATGTTTAATTACCTCATCAAATTCTTGTGTCATTTTCTTGATTATAAGTGTGTGGTCCATCTGTGCCATGTCAGGCGTAACCTTCCCGCGGCATCCAGAAGCATTGATGAAAAACTGCATCAGCTGTACCAGTGCCGCTTCTCGATTGGTCTTATACTCCTCAATCCACATGTCCACTACTTGCTGAATGGTGAAAAAATGGTTGCAGACATTACAATCATAGAAGTAGATCAATATAGAAAAGAAAGAACAACTATATACTTACGTTTATAGCTGTCTTATTGAATCTAAGTATATTGTACAGGCTATTCTCATCGTCACCAGGCAGCAAGACCGGCGGCGGCGAGTACGCGGGCGGCGGGGCGGTGCCCCGGCCTCGGCCGCGCCCGCGCCCGCCACGGCCGCGGCGGCGCAGAGGAGGCGGCGGCGGAGACTCAGCCAGGCGCCCTACGAAGCCACCGTCGCCTCTTCGGCCGCGACTACGAGTCACCCGCTTCGTGGGCGTAGGAGATGGTGACCTCGGCTCTTCTTCTTCATGGTGAGATTCATCAGCTTCCTCTCTAGGTGGTTCAGTAGCAGTGGAATTAGCTACCGCGCCGACGTTAAACCCCGAATAGTTCACGTTGGGAGTCTCAGGCTCGTGGACCGACTGTCCACCGTAATCCGTCATTGGAGTCGCTGGAGTCATGGGATTCACGTATTCCGGAGGAGGATCGTCCATCCGAATACGTTTCCCGCCACGACGATGCATTTTGTTGTTAAATAATAGTTTAAAACACTAATATCACACTGTTCACATAACTTAAGCTTATATATTAGATATTTTTCATATGACACGGACTAAGTTATTGATTTCTCATCCAACTGAGAGAAAACTCGAAAAGTGAAAGAGAAAGACAACAACCGACCGACGCGCACCGGCAGCCATTACAAAAATATTTGTTGACGTTTGTCAGATCAGTAATGTCAAATCAGAACTGTTTCTATTTAGTTTTAGTCGATCTTTTTTTTTTTTTTTTTTTTTTCTTTGGCTACGCACGGTTTGTGCATTTAGCCAATGTCACGTTTATTAGTCGATCTTTATGTGTAACTGGGCCCGGGGCCGTATCTTTGAAATAAATGCCTACAGCCGCGCGGTACGTAAACATGCGATAGGGCTGCACGCCTCCAGCATTTTAATTACATTTGCCTACTTTGTGTTTCCATTTAGTTTTGTGATTTTAAATATACTTTTTTTTATATAAACAAATAAAATACTTTGTGAATTGAATAGGAAGTGTTCAATAAAAATGCGTGTTGTTTTTTGATTGGTATTTGATCTTTTTTTTTCCGGGAGATAAAAGGCAATACTTATCCATTAAAAAGACACACATCCATGGTCAAGAATAAATTTAAAAAAAAAAAAAAAAGACACACATTATGTACCTACCTACTAGTAAGTAAAAATATTTTATAATCTTTCAGTTTCCAGGCAATCTAAAAAAAAAATATCTCTGGATGCGTTAGTGACGAATTCATGCAACCAAAAACAGCACAATATATCCTACTCGTCATATTAAATATGTACCTATTTGAACTTATTTTTAGTGAAAAAATCGCGCGGTTGTTGTTAAAAAAACAACACACCGTCCGTTCGTCACTGCGCGCTGCGACACAGTCGCGACTGTCTGCATGCCGACCGCATGCTGAGATCGAGGCGCGTAGGTATAGCTCGCGCTTCGTCCGTTTGTATGAAGTTGGAATACTGTATAGATAATATTACCGTGGCCTAAGGGACCATTTTCGTTCAAGGACAAGTAATAACAAAACAACAACAAAAAAATATCTCGAGTTTGCGGAACAGTTTCATTTGTGTGAGTGAGCTTTCACGCTGCAGTTTATGTGACATAATTATAACATATTCAGTAAAACACCATCTTTTGCAAAGAGCTCTAAAGAAAATGATTAACAGATGGCTACTTCTATGGGATCGAATTGATGTAAAGCTTCATTTATCTTTTTTTTGTAGAAATTACGTGATTTATGAGTGAGTAGACAAGGAAGTTTTGATTTTTACTAAACTTACTTCAGTCAAAATCTGCCATTTAACGTATTTTAGTGATTGTTCGTTTCATAATCGTTACCTATGCTGCAATCTATGATTTTCTTTACATGACTAATTATAATTTGTTCGAGTTTAGACCCCATGGTAATATGATCTCTCGTTGAAGGGCATAGGTTGCAAAACGGAATAGCATGCGTTGACCGGCCGCGGCAGTGCGGCGGCGGCGCCTTTGAGGCTACTTATGAATCTGCTTGTAAACAGGGATCTATGATAATTATTGTTAATAGAGTTCATTTTAGCTTCGCTGGCCGGATACCGAAATGACTTAATATTTTTTTTTCATGTCTGTTCTTGTATAATACTTTATTACTAAAGTAAGCGCCAGATAAACGTGGAATAAAGTTCATTGCCCTTTCCTTAATTTCTCTGCGTAGGTACGCGGACAATCAATTATGAATCGCTTTTCATTAATGAAAAAAGGAAAGGATCACGATAGATGTCGATTCAGGGCAGCTTAATGTCATTATTATTGTTTTCGGAATTAAGATGTCAATAAATGTATGTGGTCCATGACCGTTATTCCACGTTTATCTAGCGCTTACTATAGCGACTCGCGCAACTTCGTCTGCGTAACATTTTTAATTGATGTTCTGGTCCTATTGGTCGCAGCGTGATGTTATATCAAAGTAATATCACGAAAAAAAATCTCAAACAGCATTAATTTTTTAATCTCTCTTATCTTAACGTGTTGAGTTTTCATTATTTTTATTATAAGTTGTAAATCAAGTATCCTTAAGGCCGGTTACAGTGCTCCACCGACCGTCAGTCCGTTTGTAACGTTCAGTGTTCGCCAGACTGACCAACTAACTGTCCGGACTGGTACAGGCGGCACACTGAACATGGTTAAATACATATTATATATTTGACCATGTTCAGTATGAAGTCGCTTTCTTGATGATATAAAACATCCGTACGGTCGGTCCACCGATCGGTGCAGCATTGAACGCGTTCATATTATTTCCATAGTGCGTCGGTCGACCGACGGCACGCATGCGGACGCGTTCGACCGACGCGCGACGGTCCTCGTAAACAGTGCGTACCAATAATACCAATATACGCGTGCGTACGGTCAGTCCACCACGGTAACGATTTATGAATTTTCATAGAAAAGATAAGCGTGAATCACGTATGCACCGACGGTCGGTCGAACCATGTAACCGGCCTAAGGGGGAACCGTCAAGGTACCCCGCGAAACTCAAATTGTATTATGATTTTTTGCTAATTGCAGTACAGTAATAGATCATGTCGTATGTTTGCCAAAATGTGATTCGCGATAGGAATGGTAGTATAATAACTGATTAATAATAAATAAACATGAAATAGTAAAAAAAAAATCCCATCAAATTTAGCTAAGAGAAATATGTTGATGATTTCTTTTAGTATAAATCAGTAAATATACTACTATTTCTTCAGCGAATCACATTTTGACAAACATACTACCTGATCTATCACGGAGCTGCTGGAGCTGCAATTAGCAAAAAACGTAATACAATTTGAATTTCGCGGGTTTCCTTGTCGGGGGTGGGCGGGGGTGCCATTAAGCAAAAAATAAAAATTGTGTTATGATTGCTGATTACTTTGAAATAAAATAATAAAACTGGAAATTTATTTTTTATTATCCCCTGTCCTTACTTCGTTTGAACTTTAAATGATGGCCTTTTGTTTTTTGCAAATATTTTAACATTTCTATAAGTATTTAACATTTGGTTCGCAAGCAGGTTGCTTTGGTTGGCAATGAATTTAAATTCTTCAGCGATTAGCTGTCCAAAAATTTCATTTTTATTATTATTTTTTATTAGCTATCGTAAAACGCACTACATTAAACTCATTACATTTAACCTTATTTGTGTCATAGTCCTACACTTACAGTCCTCCCACGCATACGTCTTTTAAAGGCGTCCTTATGCCTACGGAATAGAAGTCAAAATCAGTTGAACGGACTGTAAAAAGTTTTAATTAAATGTCTTATCTTATTTCAAACGACATTTTTAATAAAATAAAGACTAAATTCCTACTTACTCATTGCTCATTCAATTGATTACGATAACACGGGTATGTATTAGCAAGCGAGATTTTTTTTGCATTCCGCCTCGGATCGGTTGATTTCTTTATAGTTGTCCGAGATTTAGGGGTCGATTTAGATGTCAAAACCCCTCCCGGGTTTCAACCTCAAAACCCGACTTACGACCCGGCCCCTGAGATGAGTAAGAGTTTCAAGATGAAGAGCACGCTAGAGCGAGCGAAGCGAGCCGGATCTAGAGAGCCTAAGGGAGCTTCAAAATTTAAGCTTTAGCATAAGCTATAAGTTATGACAGAAATAAATCAGGCGTAGAAACATCTGGATCTAATGTAGGTGACAAAAACATTCCTGCTGATGTTTTGGCAATTCGTCATGGATCTGATTGACGTGTTGAGATTCGTCATCAGAACTTCCTTCACTCTCTGATATACTTAGTAATATTTTCTACAACCAAATATAAAATGATTAAGTATAATAAAATTATACAAGGTGGACTTGGATGGATTTTGAGCATAAACTATCTACAAACATCATATAACGTCACGCCTGTATTCCCCGAAGAGGTGTACCTAATAGGCTAATAGTACACCCACATTCGTCAGTTATGTTTTTAAATCTCATGTAATAGGGGGCGAGTGAGCCTATTTGTAGGCAATACTATTGCCTACAAACTATCGACAAACAAAAACTCAGACTATCTACAAAGTACTTTAATATTCAAGAAAGAACTAAGTAATTGCCTTTTCTCATTTTGAAGTGTGGACCTTATAAATGAATTAGCTTGAGACACGCAAACGCATCCCAATTGATAAAAAAAGTCTACACGCTACTTTCGGCGCGGATAGATCAAAGAATGCAGCGGGCGCCTCAAAAAGTCAAAATACGCAACTATAGTTCTATTAGAGCTCTCGCTCGTACCTACTCTCGCTTTTTGTATAATACCGTCTGGTGAATTATAGGCAATGAGCGCCAGGCCGCCATTCCCGTACCACCGACCTAGCACAAGTTTATTGAATAACCAGCATGTTAACCCGAACAAAACCCTTATAACATATGGGTTATTATAATGCCCTTCATTATAATAACCCATATATTATAAGGGTTTTGACCCTTTCACTGGGTTTCTAGTATAGAACCCATTCAATGGGTTATCATGTAACCCTTTCACTGGGTTCCTAGTATAATACCCATTCAATGGGTTATCATGTAACCCTTTCAAAGGGTTTCTAGTATAAAACCCATTCATTGGGTTATCATGTAGCCCTTTCAAAGGGTTTCTAGTATAAAACCCATTCAAGGGGTTACATAATGATAGAGGTAACCTCATAAACGGCTTACCCCTTCGAAAGGCTTAACTCTTAACCGGGGTTGTACGGTCCCTGGTTACAATACTGTATAGATAATATTACCGTGCTTAGGCTGTTCAAAAGAGTTATCCAAATATTATGGGTTTTTGATTGACTGCTTAGAAAACCCTATCAAAAACCGTTTCAATGGGTAACCAAAATGATCAATTAAGTCGTTCAAAAGGGTGACCCACACCACATCGTATGGGTTTTTGATTGACTGCTAGAAAAACCCTATCGAAAACTCTTTCAATGGGTAGCCAAAATGGTCAATTTAGCCGTTCAAAAGGGTTAGCCACATCGTATGGGTTTTTGATTGACTGCTAGAAAAACCCTATCAAAAACCCTTTCAATGGGTAACCAAAATGGTCTATTAAGCCGTTCAAAAGGGTTACCCATATCGTATGAGTTTTTGATTAACCGCTTCGAAAAACCCTAACGAAAACCCTTTCAATGGGTAACCAATATGGTCTCTGGTTATCACCAATCTTCGTTCCAGGTTAGAAGTGTGCCAAAAGCGTAATGGTCACCATTTGGATAACATTATCTTTTCGAAATAATTTTCCATCTTGTATTCTAATAATGAACAATAAAAAAATACTTCATTACTAGTAGTTTTTTTTACTGAACAAACAAATACCCGATACTCTTTTTGGACACCTTGTACATCAATATACCAATTATGAAACCAAATACTTTTACAACACGAAACGAAGGACAGTTTACAACCGACTAACCGAAATGATGCAGTTTACCAGGCGAGGGTCGTTTTTTCACGGAAAATCTAAACACGGCGATTCAGAAATTGGCGACAAATGAACAACGCCATCTATCGAGCACAGAGTTAAACTGCTAAAATTTAATGCATGGAAAGCGATCGAACAAACAAAATGGGTTAAGAAGATTTTCAAAGCAGTGTCATCTAAAGTAAGTTTTGCTATCATGACTTTTTGAAAAACTCGTGCAAAAAAACTAGGTACAGTCACTGGCAGTTCCTAGATTGCAAGGAACTGCAAGTTATTGCAGTCACATTATTGGGATTCTATTACTTTAATTTTTGTCTGTGCTAAGAAGCCTAGATTTTAACCCTAAACTCGAATTACCTATTCACTTGCTGTAAGAAGATTCATATAAGATTGGATCAGAGATCAGGTTATGCCTATTGCTGTCTTTTTGATCGAAATAAACCAACAAAAACACTACTAATTTGTTTGATTTGGTTTATTTACGTAAGCTGCCTTTCTTGAACTAGTTAACTGTTCAACTGTTTGCCACCGGCTATGCTACATTCAGTCAAAAAAGTATCGGGAATGGCTGTTTTGTTTATGGTTCCAGATATTTTTTTTTGTTCATTATATTGGCTAAATAATAACAGCCGCTCGGGTCGATCGTTAGGTTAAGCCGCGCTTGCCTGGGTTGGTCCGTGGATGGGTGACCACCCATACATACGGAGTTTCCTCCTTGCCTCGGAAAGCACGATAAGCCGTTGGTCCCGGCTGTCAATTGCAGATCTTTGACAGTCGTTACAGGTAGTCAGTGACCCGAAAGTCTGACAACCAGTCTTACCAGGACAAAATCATTGTGTATTATTAGGGATATCGTATTACCCAGTACTAACGGGGTTGTGAAGGACAGATAGGCAGTCGCTCCATGTAAAATACTGTATTCAGTTGCATCCGGTTAGACTGGAAGCAGACCCCAACATAATTGGGAAAAGGCTAGGCAGATGATGATATTCGCACAACTGTTTTCCATTTTGGCGCGGAGTTTGAGTTGCATCTGTTATAGAGATTAAATAGTCAAATACAATGCTGTTTTTAGTTAGATTATATCTACATAGTGTTTATTGCGAATTTCATGATGGACAAAAACATCGAACAAAGAGTTTCTCTTAAATTTTGCATCGCTAATGTAATTTCGTTTTCGAAGTCCCTGAAAATGTTACAGAAGGCTTACGGTGAATCGACTTTACCAAAAACGCGTGCTTATGAGTTTGAGAGAGATAGTCGCTGAACTTTCTGTGTCTCACGAGTTAATCCGTACCATTTTAAATAATCATTTGGGTATGAAACATGTTGCCGCTCGGCTAGTCACAAAAGACCTGAATTTTCTCCAAAAACTCAATCACATAAGAGTCGCTGAGGACATGCTAGAACGAGTCAATTCCGACCCAGCATTCATGAAACGTATTGCTGGTGACGAGACGTGGGTTTACGAGTTTGACATGCAAACTAGTTAACAAGCTTCGGAGTGGCGCCTACCAACTGAACCGAAACCGAAAAAACCACGCCAAAGTTGATAAAAAGTCAAAGTCATGTTGACCGTTTTCTTTGACTATCGCGGTGTTGTGCACTCGGAATTCTCGCCAGAAGGTCAAACAGTAAAATAATAAAGAATATTATTCGATCGTTATGCGGCGTTTAATTCGATTCGCAAAGGCTAGATTTGTCGATAGAAACATCAATTTTTTTTCTTTGTTTTTTTATAGGGGCTTTACACAACTGTACTGTCACAAGACTTGGGCCATGAATTTCAACAAACCCTTCGCATCGTCGTTCTTGGAATTTGCACCACGATAATGCGCCTTTGCACAAGGCCATCATAGTGAACGAATTTTTGACCAAAAACTCAACAAATACCATCGAGCAACCACCTTATTCACCAGATATGGGTCCAGCCGACTTCTTTCTTTTTCCTAAACTCAAGTTACCACTTCGTGGCACCCGTTTTCATTCGGTACAAGACAAAGGAGAATTCGCGGTGAGAACTGAACTTAATTCCGGTAAAAGCGTTTCAAAATGTTTCGATGATAGGATTAATCGTAGGCGGGTATTAATTGAAGGCGATAAAATAACTTTGGATGAATAACTAACATTTTGTGTATTATTGATCATTTGCCGGTACTTTCTTGACACGGTAATTTAGTCTGTCTGAACTGTGGTCTGAACGACGCGCGACGCTTTCTTCCTTAGTTTACTTTCTTTTTGGTGTACCTAGTAATAAACACACACACGGCATTTGGTTGCAGGCACGTCTGTACCCTGCTCAATACATAAATGTTGCTAGCTGAAAATTGAAATAAGTAAATGACATCATTAATTATCAACAAGGCAACTCTTCGAAAGTACTGTCATACCTTGAGGTCGGATGATTTTGGATTTTTATCGTTTTTACATTTCATAAGTGTAAAATATAATAAAATGGCTAAGAAAACCTACGACTTGTTGTTCAAACTACTCCTCATTGGTGACTCTGGCGTAGGCAAGACATGTATATTGTTCAGGTTTTCAGACAACCACTTCACAACGACGTTTATATCTACGATTGGTATGAGCCACCTTTGTATTTTTGTATCACCGAAGCCTTGCCCTAAAAAAAAAGTTTTTTTAGTGTTCAATTTTTAATTAAGTAGTTCTGATTATGCTGTACCCTAGTAGTTTAATTTTATACTACGCGGTTACTATCTCATATTTTACTAACATCATGTGCTCTCGTGTCTTGTAGGTATCGACTTCAAAATAAAGACTGTAGAGCTCCGTGGAAAAAAGATAAAGCTCCAGATATGGGACACGGCGGGACAGGAGAGGTTCCACACCATCACCACATCGTACTACCGCGGTGCGATGGGCATCATGCTCGTGTACGACATCACCAACGAGAAAACATTTGATGACATCGTCAAGTGGTTACGGAATATAGACGAGGTAAGCAGCAGAGCAGCAGCTGGTGGTGCGACACATATGATCTCTGCATGGGTCTACTGTGTGTTCACACTCATGATACAGTACAGTGGTCATGTTATGCCTTCCTCAAAACAGTCTATGAAGTTGGACAAGTTCATTTGAGTGAATTTAATTTCTCGACTTTTAATAATCCTACTAACAGATAGAATGAACTTCAGTGTAAATTAAACATTATGAATTATGCTACTTTACATGTCACCAAAACATACATAATTATAATGTGAGAAGGGTGGGCGTTTTGGGGGACTCTCTTGTAAACTCGATGTTCGAAAAGTGCTGATTAACCCTCATTGAATAAATTGTCTAATTTGAATAAATAACTTTTGATTTTGTAAACTCAATATTTTTCATGTTCCTAACACAGAAAACATACAGTATTCATGTATCATTACAATTTCAAGTATGACATCATATTTTATATGCCTATTAAATAAGTAACTCTAAATATGTATATTTGGTGATAAGTTTAATATTGGTGTTGGCATAAGTTTCATATCATTCACGAAGTTACACTGATTTAATACCTATTGTAAAAATAGTAAGTGCTTAGGATTTTAGTCGCATTGCTTATCTATCTCAGTTTTTACATGAGCAAGGTCATTGATTGTTACGCATAGTGATCAGTGAACATTGTAATTCCAGCATGCTAATGAAGATGTGGAGAAGATGATCCTCGGCAACAAGTGTGACATGGAGGAGAAGCGCGTTGTGAGCAAGGAGCGTGGAGAAGCAGTAAGTATGCTTTGTATTTAGTGAGTGAGACAGGCTCGCCACCTGTGCTAAGTGGTTATGTAACATAACTATGAAAATATTTTTTAACTCCAGTATAAAACCAAATCCTATTCAATAACTTTGTTTGCAAAAAATGTAGCCTATGTCACCCCGACCACTCACTCATTCATCAAAATTGGCTCAGTAGTTTAGGCGCTATGGTAGAACATAAAAATGTTACAAACATTATCAAAATTACAATGAATAAGAACAAATTATTGTAGGAAATGCTGTAAATACATTTACGTTGCCTATTGTTAGTCAATATCCTGCTACGGCTTCCTGCAACCTGTGCAAAAATATGTTATTAATTACTGTAAATGTATTGTCACTGCTTATTCTATCTAGAGACGAATAAAAAAACAGTTTTTTTTTTCGTATCACACATAATGCGCGTGATTGTTCGTTAATATTTCTGTGACTATCTCACTAATCATACAATTAGCATAACTTGTTTTGATTGCTGTTTGTTTTTGCTCTGACATAAATATGTGAGCAGTGTTTCATGAACGAAATCTGAGGATCATTGTTTTATTGTGTGCCGCGGGCATGTTAGCGCGCGGCGTCAATTAGCGCGCGTCCAGCTAAGTGCGCGCGGTAACGCACTGACTCCGCGCACAGCCGCGCGCCGCGCCGTGACTCACGCGCAGATAACACTCACTGTGTTCCAAATGCGTGTGTTTGGTAACATCCATTTGATTATTTTGTCTGACGGTGAATGGATTAAAAAAACATTTGTTTTTAACATAGTGTGATTCATAAATAATAATAATGGAAATGATACCTGAGGGTGAATTTTTCAAGTGGGTGTGAACGGCCAAAACCGAAACTATGAAGACGAGCGAAAAATACTCCAAAGGAGTTTCGAGCCTTTTTGAAAAATCAATGTGTCTACCCAGGAATGGGACCCGTCGACTTTGGAAAAAAAACACTGTATTATTACACCATTCGATAGCGACACTAATAATTACCTAATTCTGGGAAGTAATCCCTGTATCGTATGGAATCACCGAATGTTAGACTACAGACACACAGACGTGAAAGCGCAACATTTCATTTTGAGTTTGAAAATATTAAAATGGAATGGCTCCCGCCTGCTTCCAACTTTTTTAAATTAAAAATGTGCTTGTTCTTAGCTTTTTAGTGTTTTTAACTAAAGTTTTTTTACCGCAGTCGGGTTTTTTAGTTTTTTTTAATTATTATTTTTTCTACCTTTTTAGTTTACAAATGTGAAAGATTTCGCAGACGATTAGCCAAACAAATTTTTACCGCCTTCACCGCGTGGAGGTACTCCCAGCTTAAATACAAATGTAACTGAAAATTACATTTGTATTTAAGCTGGGAGGAATATAAATGTAACACCTGTCAAGCTAAAATCCATCGAGCCGTTCAGGCCGCAGAGCGTGCCAAACAATTATACGTATGTATGTATTTATGTCTGTGTGTGTATACACATACATAAATACTCTCGAAAAACAACCCTCCTTTAGGCGCAATCGGGTATAGATTGGTATCAGCGTCAATGTAATGTTTGTGTGTGCGCAGATAGCGCGCGAGCACGGCATCCGGTTTATGGAGACGTCGGCGAAGGCCAACATCAACATCGACCGCGCCTTCTCCGAGCTGGCCGAGGCCATCCTGGACAAGACGTCGGGCCGCGAGGCCGACGCCGACCACGCGCGCATCGCCGTGGAGCGCCGGCCCTCGCGCGCGCCGCCCGCCCGCGCCTGCTGCACCTAGCTCGCACCACCCACCCGCGCCTGCTGCACCTAGCTCGCACCACCCACCCGCGCCTGCTGCACCTAGGCTCGCACCACCCACCCGCGCCTGCTGCACCTAGGCTCGCACCACCCGCCCGCGCCTGCTGCACCTAGGCTCGCACCACCCGCCCGCGCCTGCTGCACCTAGCTCGCACCACCCACCCGCGCCTGCTGCACCTAGGCTCGCACCACCCACCCGCGCCTGCTGCACCTAGGCTCGCACCACCCACCACGCGCACACCCACACACCCACACACCCGCACATCCACACAATCCCAACTTAACAAACCGTTTGTCCTGTCATTGACCTATTTAAGCTAGAAAGGCCACCTGGAGAGCGACATCCAAGTTTCTCCAGTCATCCTTTGGCTGTTGAAGCTATAGTAAAGACGCTAGAGTTTTCGTAATAAGTTAAGTAAAACCGTGTTATAATGAAAGCTGTAGAAGTAATCGGGTGCAGGCGTGTACGAGCAGTGTCCCGACACGCAGGCGCCGTGGCCTACCGAGCGCGGCGCCTCACGCCTCGATGCTGAACTCAGCTCCTCTCCCATACTGCCAAGGTGCTCTTCAAAATAGGTGACCTTACTCTATGTAGCACCTGTTCATCATTCAGCTTTTCAATTTCTGGTTCATTGTAATTAAAGCTGCTAACACTTTTCTTTCGAACTAGAACTATTCGCGTTTCAGTTTCCAGCCACCCGCAGAATGTCTAGTCTCATAATAAATTTGGGTGCAATTGAAAAGCAGGTTCCAAACAGATACACCTTGCAGGGAACTTAAATATCTGGTCTCAATATAGTGTCGCATGATTAATTTTACTATTCCTCG
The DNA here is from genome assembly GCA_964057025.1 of Standfussiana lucernea. NCBI lineage: Eukaryota > Metazoa > Arthropoda > Insecta > Lepidoptera > Noctuidae > Standfussiana > Standfussiana lucernea. The sequence continues at coordinate 16,629,135 of OZ059799.1, forward strand.
CTTCGGAGTGTTTTTTATACTTAATTGTTTAGTGTGTAAATTGTCTAGTAAAGAAAGCTAAGCCGCATTCACTCAACCACATCTCATTATAATGGTTGGATGATTGAGAACTTGAAATATTTCTCAAAACCATAACGCACACCAATGTGAACCTGACTGACTTTTATATAAATGGTGTATCACTGTACCGATCGGTTAGCGAGCTGGTGCTGGAGCGAGCCGGGTCGCGAGCGCTCGACTAACATTTGTGCAATACATACGTGACATTGTTTCACAGATTATTTAGTTAAGTTGTGAATGTGTTCACTGTTCAATGTTGTTCGCATGCCTGCGCTCGTGTCGTGTGACGTCGCGGCTGGTGTGGCCGACTGGTTGGGCTCGATCGAGACGACGCTGACGCGACGTTATACTTGCGAGTCATGTTGTGTATATTCACAACACAGATATAATAAATACAGGAGATATGATTTGTAAACAAATGTATTCGTGTTCAGATGTCACCGTGTTCTCCCCACTTAATTCACTAACACAAAAGCAAAAACTATAAGAACGGCACACGAGCTCATATTTCTCCCGCACACAAAGAAACTTACAGCAACACTAATAAACTCACTAATAGAACACAGGCATACATAGGGCGGGGCTTCTACCTGTAGCTACGGACTCAGAATAAACACACATCGCAACTAGTGATGTGAAGAGGTAATCGTAGAAAAAATAGTATCGATGAAATTCAGTTACCTTTAATCTGCCCTTTTTATATATAAAAATACAGTACTATTTTTGTATCTGAATTCGAGGTGTTGGTATGTAGTCTTTCTTCAATGGTTGAAAGCACTTAGGCTCAAAGTGAGACGAACATATCGTGTTATTTTTTGTGGGAAACCAGTTTGGACCTTTTCCTGTCGCATTTATCCACTTTTCTTTTATTTTTGGATACTTCGGATAGCTAAAATGTTAAAATAAAACCAAGGTGTGAATTGTGATGATGATATCAATGATACATGTGTAAGAGTACCGCAATAAATTAAAAACCCATACTTGATTCAATAAAAGATAAGTCGAGTAATCAAGAAATAGTAATGAATTGTATTTTTCAGTAATTAATTATATAAATTTTATCATTAAGTACCTCATATTAGTAAACAACAGCTATAAAGTTCCATGTAACAAAAATAGTCTAATTTTTTACCCTTGTGTAATCATTCGTACTAAGGGATCGTATAAAATATCGACAACCACAAAAGTGACATCACCTCTCTAATTATCTACCTAAAACACACCCGCTTCACGAAACCATCGTGTGAGTGAGAGTATCAGTAAAACACTTATCCATTGCACTATTAGACCAGCCGATTCATTGATCGATGTGTATTAAGCAAACAATGGTTGTTGTTCCTAATGAAAATAATTGCTTTTGGTACTTTATCGTGTTTCTAGTATCACGAAGTAATGTTTTAATGAATTTAATAAGAAAAACAATCATATTTTAGTACTAACGTGTGAAATGAGATGCCATCTTTCGTATAATTCACAATAGAGGTGTTATTTTTGCAAACAACCAATGTACAAAGCGGCATTTTGTAAAAAATCACAAGCAGTGAAGACGTCGCAAGTTGACATTCGACTAATGCCGGAACTGGCAACAAGCCTCTTTGCGGCTAGATGCGTTCGCAAGCGCCACGCCTCCTTGCCATATCTCCTGTATTTATTATATCTGTGATTCACAATCAGTCGACATCTGTTCAGTAATAGTGCGGCCAAACCAACGCCAACGCGTTTTCCATGCGTCCGCACTGGCGTGCGCGGATGACCGTGGCGCTCAGTTAATTATTATGAAGAACCTGTCCTCACTGGTGCGGCCTGCGATCGCCGCGATCATAACTAAGCTGTTGAACGCGTTGGTTCGGTCGTACCTTTAAAAAGGTCCCATCATCAAACTAATACATCATCTCATTAAACTCGATAAGCGTTCGTTCTTGTATCATCAACATTAGTATGTTTAGTTATTGTGTCCAGACGCAGACTGCTTGTTTACTTAACTTATGCTGTAGAGGTTACGTTATATCGCGCCATTAAGCTTAGTATATACAAAGTGTCGTTGACACACATATCCAGGAAGCAATACGGAGGAGCTCGGCGGCGCCTCTGACGCCGCATTTACTGTTGCTGGTCGCAGCTCTGGGTTATATTCACATGATCAATATTGTATAGTTAGATCGTCGCAGGCCGTGGCCGTGGGCTCCGTCAGACAATTTTGCTAAACTGTGACACGCTTTGTAGCAAAATTGTACTACGATTATAGTTAATTATTTAAGTAATTATACTCTATAGTTATGTACGTTGATGAAATAAATAAATTACTATTTTAACGTACGGTGTATGTGTTTCGTCGGTTTTTACCTGCTTTTATAAATAAACATCAGCGTTGTATATTATGTTCATATTAAATTACTTATCGTAAATTGGTCGAAAATCTTTTATTTTTCTTTACCTTAAATCAATTCATATTGTTACGAGCTGGGTATAGGATAAATTAACAACACTACCAATTAAACACCAAATCTTTATTAATAACAAAACACTTACAACTCAATCACAAATACACCACTGACCACTATTCGATATTGCAATTTTAGTTCACTTCGAATCGCTATATGTGTAGCCAAAATCAGTCTGACTCTCCGGCAAACCCGACGGCTATTTATATGCCGACCCATCCTTCGAGAAAGTTCCAAAACTTTCTGGAATCTTCCTCAAATTGTAGGATTATTCTTTAATATTCTAGACATTTCCATGGTGGAACATTCTAGACTCGAGCTTAATCTAGAATGTTCTCGTAAAGCAGCCGAGCGACGTAACAATATGCTTGTTTCCAATTGATGTTATTTCGATTGAAACGAATATAAATATTATGTTAGTGTTAAATAAAATTGATATCAGAACGACTATTGAAAAAGTCAAAATGTTCGAGGTTGTAGTTCAAACTGAACTTAATGTGTAAGTGATAAAGTTCTGCTTTCCAAAACACATTTTGAATACATGCTTGGAAGCTGAATCACGAGGACAGTAATGTTATGGTGTAGTGAAGGAAATCTAGCGCCTCCCGGCCTGTTTAGTTAACCACCTCACGTTCAGATATATGATAAAGTAAACATGACAATTCGGTATTGGAATCGTTCTGCACTCACAGCGGCGGCAGGCTGCCCTACACAACATAAGAGACATTATTCCAATTTTGGGGCAAATACGAAACCCACTGGGGTTATCCGCACTTGTTTGCTACATATTAATTCGTTTACCTTTGCTTCTAAGAACGATATAAAACAAATGAATAAAAATTGTGTTGTTTGGTTTCGGCGACCCTGTGTGGTCTGGGCAGTAAGGGCGCGTTATCTGGGGTCTGGGGTCAAGTGAGAGGCCGCGATACCGCTCAGTCGCTCACAGTATCACTCGTCGCGAACATGGGGCTGCTACGTCTTGTCGTGTTTGTGTTTTGTTTCCAACTTGCCCACTTCACCGATCGTAAGTTCCTATTATATATACAAAAAAATGTACCTGTTTGTAATTGTAATAAAATAACAGGTTTTTGCCGAATGCATATGAAAGTTATACATTGCATCAAGGCTCGCCTTTGAGTCCGTACCTCTTCCTGTGATTATGGACGCTTTAACGTCGGACATACAGGAAGGGCACTCTGGTGCATGCTGTCGGTGGGCGAACAGCATGCACCAGATCGGTCATTGAAGATGGAGCTGAGATCCAGAGCAGGTTGGAGAAATGGCTTCAGATTCTGGAGACTGTTGACATGAAAATCAGCAGAACTAAAACCCAATACATGTTCTGTGATTTCGGCGGTCACCAGTCCTGGAGAGACCGCCGAAACGTCCTGCGTTTCTTCCTGCTCTGATTTTCGGTATCTCGGTTAACTCATGCAAAGCGATGGCGAAATAGATCGTAGTGTTAAGCACAGTACACAGGATGGATGAAATGGTGGCAGGTCACGGGAACAATCTGCGACTCCCGCATTCCCCTTAAACTTAAGGGGAAGATTTATAAAACAATCGTTAGACCTGCTGTCTTGTATGGATCAGAATGTTGCGCCACAAAAGGGATGAATGAAAGGCATTTGCATGTGGCTGAAATGAGAATGTTAAGGGGGATGTGTGGTGTTACTCGAATGGATAAAATGAGAAATGAGTACCTACATAAGAGGTAGTCTAAAAGTGGCGTCGGTGACTGAAAAGTTGTGTGATAATCGGTTGACGTGGTATGAGCATGTCATGCGGAGGAATGAGGAAAGTTTTGAATATGAATGAGGAGGGGTATAAAAGTAGAAGAAGGCCAATGAAACGATGACTGGACTGGGTGAAGGATGATATGACAAGAAAGGAGGACGTGTCTGATGAGATGACAAGTAATAGACAGGTATGGAAGAAGAAAACATGCTGCGCCGACCCCAAATAAATAGGGATAAGGGGAGGAGAATGATGATTTCACGCGGACGAAGGTCACGGGGCACAGCTAGTTATTAATAATATTATGAGCATCGAGCAGACTGCTTCAATGATGCTGTTGATGCCTTCGAGTTAGTTAATTTGGTGCTAAGTTTGGATTGAACTTGATGATTAAAGACATATTATGAGCAGCAATAATACGTCGACGCGTCGGTCATCTCCCAGTCCCAGTTTGGTAATTAAGGATGAGTAAAATCACAGTTACACGCACTGGTGGGTTACCATGATTAGCGTTTTCGAGTATCTCTAGATCAGGGTTGTTGCGGATGCAAAAATTTTGACATCCGCGGATGCGGATACGGATTATTAGAGGTTCACATCGCGGCGCGGATGCGGATGCAGATTTCTGGATTTTTTTAAAGATATTTAAATTTTAAGTAAGTCATAAATAAAAATCGATATCCGATGTTCCGAACATACCTGCATCATCTTATTTTTCTTCAACTGGTTTTCATTACAGCGCCCTTTCGAACAAACGAAACTCCTATGGCATTGATTTCAAAGTAGTTAAGTGTAAGTCATTTTTCAAAGTAGTAATACTTACATCCCTTCCACGAGAAACTTTTATAACATATTTTACACTCGGACTGCTCCGGATCATTTTTATCTAATTTAAAGTAAGTTCAGAATTCCAGATGCTGCTTTTTATGGGTGGCGACATTTTTATTTACTTTTTCACTTAATATTTACATCGAGATATTCATTAACCACGCAAAAAACTTTGATAAACACAGAAAACAAACACTGTAATTTATTCACAACTAGCTTATGCCAGCGGCTTCGCACGCGTGGTTTTCGATAATTGACCCACGGGGTCGTCCTACCGGGATGAAAAGTAGCCTATGTGCTATTCCAAACTATAATCTATCTCTGTGCCAAATTTCATCCAGATCTGTTAAGCCGTTCTGGCGTGACTGAGTAACAAACATCCATCCATCCAAACTTTCGCATTTATAATATTAGTATAGATTTGCTCCAAAAATTTTAAAGCTTTCCAACATCTTCAGCACAATTTCGGCGGGGAGGGAGGTCACGTGCTATGTCAATGAGCCAAATCAATGCGCAGAAACCGAATTGTAACAAAATACCAAACACTTCATTATAATTCGTGTTCTAAAAAGCCAATTTAAAGTGTGAATTATTAAAAAATTCAAATAAGCCAAAATAAAAAAAAACCAGAGCCAATTCAGTACTTTCATGAATATATACGAAAACTGTGGACTTGAAATTATAGAAATCCGCAGAGACAACCAGGGCAACAAAATTTTTTTTTTTTTGTAGAGCTGTGTTATCAAAGACTAAAAGTCGCGCTGCACGGTTTGTTAAATATCAATTAAGTATTTTCTGTCAATAAGGTCGAACGCTCTGAACGTCTATTCGCATCAACAGGCAAAAATTGTATGAAGCTCGCGCTTTTTTTTTTTGTGAATGGCATCTCGCAGTTCAACCTAGGAGGTTGTCGTCTGCTCAACCGGACTATCCTGTGGATGCCTTGAATTTAAGGCCTCCAGCCAGGTCAAAAAAACTTACAAACTAAGCGACTACACGCTAAGGGCACCCCCTGTGGGGCTCGGACCTCGGCTTAGGGCGTCGCTGGGGGAGGGCAGCAAGGGGACAGGCTGGATCTGAGTGAAAGCTCGCGCTCGGACGACTCGCCTTTTTATACCTTCGGCCGCGAGACGTGTCGAGCGCGGCGACTGATTCTCGGACCGTAAACAAAAATAATCCTTATAGCATGATTCAGTATTCACGCGCGATGGCTTACTATTAGCGTATTTCATGTATAACTTTGGTGTTTCTATACCGATTTCTATGATTCTTTTTTATGGAATAGTTAATAATGTTAACTTTTTTAATTAGGGATGACTGAGAGTGTTATAAACGTAAGAGTAGACAAATATAATCAGAAAGCTTCGAACTGCTAAGCTATCGGGAGTTACACGTGATATTGTGAGTCAACCATAAAAGATAGACATAATTATGCTGTCGATATTTTTTATATAATTTTAAGGAGAACATTTCCGTCATACATGATTTCTGTGTAGCTTTAACCATTAAGGTTGCACACGCGACGGAAGCTTAAAAAATGGAGTAACTTCTCCCGTTTTCCCAACATTTCCCTTCACTTCTCTGCTCCTATTGATTGTAGCGTGATGAAAAGTATACTATAACCAACTCAGGAGTATGAAAAATAATTGTACCAAGTTTCGTTAAAATCCGTCGAGTAGTTTTTGTTTCTATAACGGTTATACAGACAGACAAAAATTTTACTGATTGCATTTTTGGCATCAGTATCGATCCCTAATCACCCCCTGATAGTTATTTTGGAAATATATTTCATGTACAGAATTGACCTCTCTACAGATTTATTATAAGTATAGATAGATGGGAATCAAGTCGATAACTAAAATAAAACCTGTAGGACCTTGTCACCAATGTTTGCCTTCCTATTGGTCAGTTAACGAACGAAGATGGCAACTATGTAGTAAATACGCGCCTCGCCCGCTTTTTTTACATGTCGTTACTTGTTGCAAATATGAATCCGCATCTGTAAAAGCTTCGCATTTGCGGATGCGGATGCGAATATAAATAACACCCCTGCTCTGGAATTCTAGATATCTGAGGCGTCATTTAGTGCAGCGAGAAGTCCGGTCGCAAGCATCCGCGGTACAAGTATTCTACTCTTTGGCATCCGCGTTCGTTCGCATCGGACTCTCACTTTAGTGTGTAGTATTCTATACTTATAATAAATCTGTAGAGAGGTCAATTCTGTACATGAAATATATTTCCAAAATAACTATCAGGGGGTGATTAGGGATCGATACTGATGCCAAAAATGCAATCAGTAAAATTTTTGTCTGTCTGTCTGTATAACCGTTATAGAAACAAAAACTACTCGACGGATTTTAACGAAACTTGGTACAATTATTTTTCATACTCCTGAGTTGGTTATAGTATACTTTTCATCACGCTACAACCAATAGGAGCAGAGTAGTGAAGGGAAATGTTGGGAAAACGGGAGAAGTTACTCCATTTTTTAAGCTTCCATCGCGTGTGCAACCTTAATGGTTAAAGCTACACAGAAATCATGTATGACGGAAATGTTTTCCTAAAAATTATATAAAAAATATCCCACGACAGCATATGTCTATCTTTTATGGTTGACTCACAATATCACGTGTAACTCCCGATAGCTTAGCAGTTCGAAGCTTTCTGATTATATTTGTCTACTCTTACGTTTATAACACTCTCAGTCATCCCTAATTAAAAAAGTTAACATTATTAACTATTCCATAAAAAAGAATCATGGAAATCGGTATAGAAACACCAAAGTTATACATGAAAATGAAATACGCTAATAGTAAGCCATCGCGCGTGAATACTGAATCATGCTATAAGGATTATTTTTGTTTACGGTCCGAGAATCGGTCGCCGCGCTCGACGCGTCTCGCGGCCGAAGGTATAAAAAGGCGAGGCGTCCGAGCGATCCCGTCCCGTCCGATCACTATGTACGGCAAGCCTATCCCTTGGGAGAAGCAAGCCAAATACTTAGGAGTCATACTTGACCAACACCTGTCCTTCGGGGCACATACCAAAGCAGCTCGCGACCGAGCTGCCTTCGCTATGAGTAGGCTTCATTTCATGGTAGCGGCTAAGAGCAAGTTGTCACTCAAGTGCAAGTTGCGTCTCTATACCGCAGTGATCCGTCCCATCATGTCATACGCTTGTGTTGTGTTCGCACATACCAAGTCTCGTTATATTCACAGGATGCAGACGCTCCAAAACCGATACTTACGTAGGATCACGGGTGCCCCGTTTTACGTACGTAACGAACGTCTCCACGTAGACCTTAGGATGCCCACCTTATTGCAGTTCATGAAACGCCTCACCAAGCGTTTCTTCGATCGTGCAATAAAACATCGTAATCCCCTGATCGCATCGGCCGCCCGATACGATCCCTCGCGTATCAGTCAGGTTCGCCGACCAAGGCACACACTCGTAACTCCCGACGACGCTATCACTCTCCTCCAGGAGAGCCGTAGAGAAACTAGTACGCTCCTCAAGCGTATACCCCGGTTCAAACCGCCGTCTTTCCGCCCTCGCCGTCGAGGTCCGTCGCGACGTCCCGGTAATTGCCCTCCCCGACCCTTGCTCGAGCCAGCCCGCGATGCTGTGCCAGTAGACTTAAACCAGCCCATAAATAATATTACTCAGATCCAGCCTGTCCCCTTGCTGCCCTCCCCCAGCGACGGCCTAAGCCGAGGTCCGAGCCCCACAGGGGGCGCCCTTAGCGTGTAGTCGCTTAGTTTGTAAGTTTTTTGCCCTGGCTGGAGGCCTTAAATTCAAGGCATCCACAGGATAGTCCGGTTAAGCAGACGACAACCTCCTAGGTTGAACTGCGAGATGCCATTCACAAAAAAAAAAAAAAAAGCGATCCCGTGAGTCCGAAACCTTCACTGAGAGGGAATTACGTCTCACAGCTGATCGCGAACGGCATGTACTATCCCGTGAGTCCGAAACCTTCACTGAGAGGGAATTACGGCTTACAGCTGATCGCGAACGTCATATTTTATCTCGAGAATCTGAAACTTTTACTCAATATGAAGACCGTTTGACAAAGATCCATTTTAACTCCTCGCAATGACCAGGCATTTGAGATTAATAACAAAATACTGTCGAATATACAGGGGGAAAGCAAAGTTTATAGTTCAATAAATAGAATGGTCGCTGAACAAGAAACCACTAATTACCCGATAGAATTTTTAAATTCTTTAAATATGCCCGGACTTCCTTCTCATGAAATTTGTTTGAAAATTGGCATTCCGATTATTCTGCTCCGAAATTTAAGACCACCACAACTTTGCAATGGAACTCGGCTAAAAGTAACCCAGTTGCAACAAAATATAATCGAGGCTCAAATTTTAACAGGTTACGGTGCAGGAGAAACCGTCTTTATTCCCAGAATTCCCATGATACCAAATAATTTTCCATTCCAATTTAAAAGAACGCAATTCCCAGTATCGGTGTGTTATGCAATGACAATTAATAAGGCTCAAGGGCAGACTTTTCGTGTTGCTGGAGTAGATCTCGGTGTCAGTTGTTTCTCGCATGGTCAGTTGTACGTCGCTCTTTCCCGGGTTAGCAGTTCTGGAAATCTTTATGTTCACGTGCCGGACGGGTCAACTTTCAACATAGTTTACCCGGAAGCTTTGCGCTGAAGTATTTTTGTTCTATAGGTACTTAAGCCTCATGTGAACGTAATCTAAACAATATTACCAATACATTAACTTAATAACACACAAGGAGTTACACGCTGACGGAGTCGCGGGCACAGTTATTAACAATAATATTGTGCGGTTCCGTATTGCGATATTTTTCAACAGTATTGTAGATTGACATATTATATATCCCTACTAAAATATGAAAGTTAATCTGTCTGTTACATCAAAACCACTGAACCGTGAGGAAGGACATAGGCTATTTTTTTTCATTAAAAACGACGGAAACGCGGACGAAGTCGCGGGCAACAGCTAGTTCTTAGAATATAAGATGATGAGCATAACTACATAATATACAGGGTGGAAACCTGTTAACCGATGCAGCTACTCGAAAATGGTCTTAGGAGACTATCCATAATTTTTCAGTTTACCAAAAAAATTTACAGCTAGCAAAAAGATGGCCATTTTACACATTTTTTTATGCCAATCGATCCTGTTTCTAATACTGATCAAAAACTTCTAGAGGACCAACCAAGGTCCACTCGTATCTGTAGTCAAGTACACACATCAACACTGTCTAGGGATATTATTATTTATTTTGGATTTACTCAAAATTTATTAAAAATAACATACAACATGTATATATATTTTTATAAAGCCCATTTATCAAACTACAATCCAGAATAAAGAAAACTGTTTTTTTTGCGTAAACAAATTTTTATTCAAATAAAGAAAAAACGTGAAATAATGGTAAAACTAACAATGAATGTGTTTCACAAGAAAAAGTGAAAATTAATCTGTTTTTAAGAGTTATGTGAAAAATCAGTAGTCAGTAAAACCACCCATGGCGTTAATAACGGTCCTGCAACGGTTTTTCATGCTTTGGATTAAGAGCGTGTTAGCATTTTACAAACGTAAATCGCGATCTTGGGAGATTTTGAAGTGATTTTAGTCACATAATTTATTGTTTTAGCTTCTTTTGACTTCTAACATCGTAATTATCATAGATTTTTGTTTAAATTCTATTAACAAAAACTCGTTCAAATTGGATTATTGACTATGAAAATAGCGGATTTCGAAGGTGCGATTTCCAGATGACGCGCGAGGGCACAACTTTGAAGTAATCTTACACCAAATATTATTACTAAGTAAGAAGGTAAAAAGGTATTCATACGAAGAGGCATACCCTGAAATTTAAAATGCATTGAGAAAAAATCGATTTTTAATTCATGAACTTGTAGTTTTATCACGTCAAAAAAAATAAAAAATCGAGAAATCGACCACAAAAAAACACGTCATATCTCATAATCTAAAAGTCATTTGGCAACACTAATAATTTTATATGTAAGAAGAAACATTGCACCATAAATGTGTAAAAAAGAAAAAATATATGTCTTCAATCATTTATGAAAATAATTTTTCAAAGTAAGTATAAAATCGGTTGAATCTTACGGCCTAAATCAGTCGCGCTCTGGCGCTCGTCGACGTAGGACCTATGTCGGTTTACCTCCCGCCGCTGCGCAAGCGCCACGCGTGATATATACGTAAATTATAGTGCGACCAAATATTTTTGATCCGTAAGTATTATTTATTTTATTTGTGAATCTGAATGAGGTTCTTCATTTAAGTAATATTTTAATAATTAGGTAAAGTGGAACTATGTACTTAAAACTATTTTCTCTACAAACTTGTTATTATTTTACTTACAGAACATGGGTAGAATAAACAAAACATATTACTTTGGATCAAAGAAATCTGTTAAGGCACGAAAAAGTAAAATGATTAATAATTTGCAGAAGGCAAGAGAAGCTGCGTAAGTACTTATTTAATTTTTTAACAGGGGGTCAATACATTTGTGTAAATTATTGTTTTTCTACCAACACAACACTCGTAGTCAGGTAAATGGCAAATCCACTAGCGGTGACCCATCAACCGTAACCGTTTCTTTTGAACACACTTATATGTATAACCTTCACTTCTAACTATGAAAGCAAATCTTAGAAGTAAAATTTGACCCACTTCCCGGTTTTCTATTAAGTTGAAATGTTGCGTACTTACATGTAAGAATTAAAGTGTGATTTTAGTTTTTTAAACTATACAAAATTATTTAAAATGTATGACTATTACTGATTAAATTACTTACTAATAGTTAGATTAAATTACTTATTAATAACTAACTTAATAATTTTCTATGTTTTTCTTTCAGATCAAAATTAAGAGCATCTTTGGTAAATAATATAATCCCCGATGCATCCTCAACTGTAACTTCTGTCTTCCTTCCTACTGTATAACCAGTAAATTTAACTTCTGGCTCATCCAAAAATGTAGCTTCCGACTCGCTCCCAACTTTTGACTCATCCACGGATATAAGAGAAGAATCTGATATCACTTATCATCAAATATCGTAAGTTGAAACTAGTTGTTTTTATTCTAGTAGATGAACTTTTGTTTTGTTTTATTTTCTTTAATATCAGCAATTTTATTTGTAGGACTGAAAACATGGACCTTGGTTTAATTGAAGGACGAAACCCAAACGTGACTTTTGATTTACCCAGAAAAACACCTAGTACCAATAACCTCAATAATTAAACATCGTTAGTAGAAAATTGTTATTATTATTTCAGTGATTTCAGTACAGATATTTCAGTATGTTTGTTTGCTGTGTGGCTGTCAATTTAACATAAAGTCTTCAAAGTTTTCAGAGATGATAATTTCTGGGGACAGAAGATGGCTCCACGATTAACAACATTTTATTTTGATTGTGTTCTCCTAGCAATTATAGATCCAAGGAAAAGTCGAGCGATGCCCATTAGACAAATAGTTTTAAAAACTTCAATTAAGTAGGTACTTATAAAAATAAACAAATAAAATGAGTTTATTTGTATTATAAGTAGCTACATAATGTTATTTTCTTCATCCATATTTGTATAAATTTAATTAAAATACACTAATAATCTATTGTGGATAGTCTTTTTATTTTCTCCGAAAACTTTTAGCTTTTTACTTCAATAAAATATAGGTACGCGGTACGCCATAGCTACAGATCAAGACCGTTTAGTCGTCGCAGCGTCGCAACTGTGTGCCGTACATGAGGAAAAACGCACACTAAGCGGCGTCGAGCGATAAAAACCTAAAACCCGAGCGCGTAGATTTGGAACAACGCTCTTAAGTTATCCAAATCTTGCTGCGGTATATTGTCCCAGGTCCGGCTAAGATACAAAAAAAGTTGCTCTTCCGTCGCAATGATTGCAGGGAAATTCCTCAAAGCCTTTCTTTGGAGCATGGTCCACGCGTGTTCTATGGGGTTTTAGGTCAGGCGATTGAGCGGGCCAGCCTAAGACCGATACGTCGTGCTCGTGCAACCAGCTCGTCACCACTCTCGCTGTGTGCGGACGGGCGTTATCGTGCATGAGCGTGAATTCTTGGTCCATTTGTTGTCGATGGGGGTAGATTATTGGTACTAGCACCTCGTTACGGTATTTTTCAGCCGTCATGGTGTTTCTGATCCAAGCGAGGTCTGTTCTTCCACCAACACGAATTCCCGCCCAAACCATAATTGTCCCGCCGTGGTATGAATGGACTTCCTGAGGATGTTGCAGACGGCTCTCACGACCAGGAACTCGCCAAACACGTACTCTACGTGTATCGGGATGGAAACCGAACCGGGACTCATCGGTAAACAGCACTACAGACCACTAGTTATCTTCCCAGAGCAAATGTTCACGAGCCCACTCTAGTCGTCGTCCACGATTTCCTAGGCGTAGTGCTGGAGTACGAAGCGGTCTACGAGCATGAAGGTTACCTTCATGCAGCCTTCTCCTCACAGTTTGGTCACTCACAAGCAAGTGGTGCTCTGAACCAACTGCATGGCCATAACATTTGGTTGTCTTCTCGCGGCAACTTGCAAAAATCGGTCTTGTCGTTGCGTGGATATGCGCTTCCCGCCTGGGTGTCTTTCAGCCACTTCACCAGTAGCACGATAACGTGACCATAACCTTGATATCACGTTTTGTCTTGTTCCAATCTCCTCAGCAATACTCTGTTGAGTAGCCCCAGCTTGGAGCAAGCCTACTGCCCTTAACGTTTCCTCTCTCGTTAAATGGCGCCGCTGTATGATGCACACAATAACATTAATTCGAAATTAACCGATAACTTGTTATAAAACTTAAAGACACAAAAAAATAACCAAAAACTACTGTAGGGTAAATGAAACCTTCGGACTTCGCTACCATTATGCCGCGTAAATCTTTTGTTTTTAATTTATTTTTTCAAATTCAAATTTAGAATTGTTCAAAAAGGTTTACAAAATAAGTTTTCTGCAAAGGAATTTAAAACTGGCCAGTATTTTTTGAGTTAAAGAACTTTATACAAAATATCTCTAGACGGTGTTGATGTGTGTAATACTTAAGTTTAAGTAATTACTTGGGCTAAATTTTTTACCGTCAAAGAAACCAAAGCTAAGAATTTTAACTTTTTACAGTTAACTTTATGCAATTACTAAACTACATAATAATAATCTGATCTTTTTTTTTTGTAATGGCCCCCTATTATGCATGGCAAAGAAGAAACAGAGGGTTGTTTTAAAACTTTTAATTTTAGTGTGTCAGTTTTTCTCAGAACTGATAATGTGGTACCTATGTTAATAACGTGCAGCACCATGCGTGATGGAGCTGGAGTGCGCGGAGTGCGTGCCGGACAACATGCCGCTGGTGACGTCCCATCGCGCCGCCAACGGGTCGCTGGCGGTGCCGGCCGGCGCCGAGCTCACGCTGGCGTGCGGCGGCGGCAAGTTCCTCGCCTACCCGCTGCGCGACACGCTCTCCGTGCTGTGCGAGGCGGGCCGCTACCGCGTGCGCGCCGACCACTCGCTACGCCACCTGCTCGAGCTCGGATGCCAGGAGAGCATCTTCGAAGATCTGCTGCACCAGGTGACATTAGCCATACGTCTAAGAACAATCGTTTTATCTCAACATTCCCATCCATAGAAAATCTTATCTGAGTGAATCCTGGCAAAGTCCTAAGGTACCTTTTTCCCGTGCAGGTTGACAACTGCGGCAGCCTGCAAGGGCGCGCGTACCTGATGCGCGAGTCGGGCCCGCTCGCGCCGCGGCACCTAGCGGCGCTGTGCTTCGACGCGGACCGCGCCCTGGCCGCGCGCGTGCGCATGAGCAGCGCGCCGCACAACGCGCTGCGCACGGCGCCGCACGCCGAGCGCGCGGGCCCGCTGAGCCTGCTCGGCAACTTCAACCACATGTTCGACGCCAGCACGCGCCACGCCGCCGAGCGCCTCTACTCCGACGACGTCCGCATGAACAGGCGCCTACACGAGCTGCTCAAGCACGAGCGCTATTCCTTCGCAGACCAGAGCCTCACGTCCGCCAAGCTGCTCAGCAGCCACTACTTCGAGGATCAGAACATGCGCGTGACGGACTTCGTGTCCAACCGCGTGGCGGTGTGGCGGAGCGTGGCGCACGGTAACCTGCACCACCTGCAACACGACGTCGCCAAGTTCCTGAAGCTGAGTCGTCCGCACGCCGAGCTGGACGTGCACGCCGGCACGCACGGCGTGCTCTCGTTGCGCGCGGGCCACTCGCGCACCGAACTGTACTTGAAAGCTGGCCAAAGGTTTCCGGTGCCGAAGTATATCTGGACGGTGGTGCACGCCAAACAGGTGAACAAGGCGGTGGCACTAGTGCTGCTCAACGACCCGTTCGTGGCGGTGAGCGAGATCCGCGAGGCGGTGTTCTGTGAGAGCGCGTGCGGCCGCGTGTCGTGGCTGCACGAGCTGCGGCGCCACCGCAACTACGAGAGCCCGGTGTACGGGCTCGTGTTCTGCTGCAGCCTGCACAACTTCACTAGTGTGGTCACCGAGCTAGCAGAACAGCTCGTTAACGTGCCCCCAGGGAATGCTGGCATGCTCACAGAGTTCTTTGTTTAGAAGTACTGTGATTAATCAAAACTGGATACCTCCGGCAAGATTTGTAAAATCACCCTGTAATCTATTCTAAGCTTGTAAGAAATAAACAAAAAAAAAGTCGTATAAGAAACATTTTATTAAAAACATTATAGTAGATTTTATTCGTCAACTCTTTAGTCCTTCTCAGCAATTGCGGTCAGATGTCTGTCGATCTCGGTTTCAGCCAACACTCTGTAAATTTAAAACATACTTTGTATTTGAACAATTAATTTCACATCATTTTAACAAATAAAAAAATACACAACCATTGGACCAGATCACCATGTATGAATGTGAATGAAAAAATTTAAGCTAATATGTAGAATAAGTTATAGAATGGCGTTACTCTGCAGAAATCCATCTCATTAAATGTTATGCAAAAAAATTATGTATAAAACAATACATTGCACATGACATACTACATAACTAACACAACATAATGAGAGTGTCTGAGGGTTAATATAGGTGTATATTAGAGCAAGTGCGCGGCCCAGGTAAGAGCGGGTGCGACCTTAGAGAGGTGTCCCGGCCGGACAGCGGGCGGGCAGAAGCAACTGGCGAGCGACAAGACGCGCTCTCGTTGCCACTCGGCCCCGCTCTTGATTAGGACGTGTCCGCGCGATTTCCTTGTTATATCTCAAAAGTCTCAAGCATTTGTTTTACATGCTAAGCCTCCTGCTGGCCGCACCCGCCCCTACCTGGATCGCCCACTTACACCCACTTTAAAGAAGTGGTACACAGCACTTCTGCTTACCAGCATGATGTTATGTAAATTATCGATCTAAAATAAAACATAGGTACAATCTTACCTGAACTGTGGATCATCCTTGGTGACCAGTCCTACTTCAATCTCTGAGGACTTGAAGTCGACAGAGAGCACCTGTGACAGACAAGAGATGGCGAGCTGCACCACGTCGTCGGCGCTAAGATCCGAGCGCTTCTTCAGCTTCTTCTCCAAGTAGGCGTTGGCGTCAGTGGCCTTCGCGCCCGCCGACACCGCCTTGTACGAGCAGTAGTAGCCGGATGGGTCGGTCTTGTACACACATGGACCTGTTTCTTCATCATATGCTACCAGCATCATGCCTATAACAGAAAGAAGAATATCTTAACTGCTGCAGTTGTGACTTGATTGCGAATCTCTCGATAGACCACATGTTGTGATACAAATTTGGACATGTTAAATTTCAATCACAGAAATATTCCATGTTTACAGAGTTACTTCAGGAGGTCCTGAAGATTTTGAGACTTCAGGCAATTTTATGTGACAATAATTAAAAAAAAGCATATAACCATAATTAATAGAAATGACAGCAACAATCAAATGCATTTAAGCTTTTTGAAATGTAACTTACTGCATCCAAGTGGGCGCATCTCAGCATTCTGTGTGTACACCTGGGAGATGTCAGCAATACGGCGTGTCAGGATGTGCACGGGGATTTCAGTGCCATACTTGTATTGCCAGTTGGCTGCCTCGTAGCGGGCGCGCTGCACCTGAGACCGGCTGTCAGCTGGAAATCAGAATACACATTCATTTTCACATCACTACCATTGGTGTAAAGAGACATTTGCCCCATTTTTTAAAAGCTACTATGTTTAGCTGTATTGAAATTTATTAGACACTTGATTTTAGTACCCATTGTAGAAAATGATGAATGACACATTGCCTCGTTTTTTTACCCAAACTTTGTTCTCCTTTTCTTCAAATCAAATAATTTATTCACATAATATGGGTAGATAGATGGTACATAAGTGTTACATTACATAATATAACAATAAGGATCCTCATATTCACCATGTCTGGTATACGAAACTTAAAATAACAACATATAGAGAGTAGCTATACATAGGTAGTCTTTTTTCATTTTCATTTTATGTTATATAGTAACTTAACTAGCTATTATTGCACTAATAGGAACATAGTAAGGTGTTATAATAATTTTCGGTTCTTATAACTAACATTTATTAACTAACCAGGCATTCAATTTCTTCCGGAATAAAGTAATGGACCTTAATTTGTTAAATTATTTAACTGAGATGGGGTAACAGTTTCTTCTGTACAGATTAGTTTTTATGTTAAGCAAGGGAAAGCTATTGGGATAGCGGGTATTAAAGTTACAATAGTCACCAAAGGATTTGAATAGGTACTGATGTGTTATGACGAAAATACAAGACTCAAATATATACATGGACGGTGCTGTTAGTAAATTTTGCTTTTTGAACAATGGTTTGCATGAAGTTAATGAATCTACATTGCAGAGTGTGCGAATGCACTGCTTTTGAACCAGGAATATTCTATTAAATTCTACTGAGGCACCCCATAATAAAATACCATATCGTAGGTTGGAGGCTACATATCCATGATAGGCTTGTAAAGCTGTTTTTGACTAGATATTCGTCTGAGACGCCATAGAGCGTAAACATACCTATTTATTTTGTTACATATTTATTAATGTGTAATTTCAACGAGATTTTACTATCTAATGACATCCCAAGGAAAACTATGCTATCGGACTGTCCTATATTATTGTTATCGCATGAGATAGTTAATTGGTAATTATATTGTTTTCTATTGTAAAATTAAATTCTTCTAGACTTGTCTTTATTAACTTTAAATTATTATACTCTAGCCATTTGGTAATGTTGCGAACAGCTTCGTTAACTTCTTTATTATAGTTATCAAATGTAGTATTAGGTTTTTGTGGAATTACGGTTAAAGATATTTATTTTCTCTAAAGAATTGCAAATTCACTTATAGAGAAATAACATAAGTATGTTACAATGTTATCTGCCAGTAAGCGTAGGTAAAAATAAGAACCAATATGTATCTTAAAACTAACATTACAATATTACTTAGACTTAACATACACCATTTTTGTATAACAAGTACAAGATAAATGAATCAAAAGAAGGTAAGTTACACACAAGAAACAACACTTTTTTGAGCGATGAGGGTAGGGTGCAATCTAATAGTTGTTGCGTGTTTACTAAGGCCTACGACACAGTGCAGAAACATAGCGATTTATTAAATTGTTTTCGGTTAATATTTGTACATATGTTTATTTATTCTTATTTATGTAAACTATCTGCATTTTTTTTAATTAATCGAAATTCAGGGAAAGATCTTTTAATATATATTTTTTTAAAGTTTTCTTGTATACGTATGACGATTTGATTTCTTTTATGTCTTTAGGTAGTTTGTTATAGAAATTGGCCCCTTCATACATAATATTCCTTTTTCCATATTTAGTCCTAGGCTGGGTTAAGCAGATGTCATTAGCTTGTCTTGTTAAAATTTTATAAGTTTGTGCCCTTTTTGTAAATATTATCTGAGAATGTATATCTTTAGTTAGAATTTTTCTTACCAGTATGCATGTGTTGTACTTATATATTTGATGGAGATTCATAAGTTGTGTTTCTTTATAGATTTTTTCAGTAGGAGTTAAATAGTTAAACCTAAATAGTGTTTTGATTATTCTATTTTGGGCAATTTGAAGTATTTTTAGGTTTGATTTGGCAGCAGTTCCCCAGACCTCAATCAAGTAGTCCAAGTGAGATTTGACCATGGAGTTATATATAGTATAACGCACATGTCTGGGAAGACATCGCACCATACCACGGAGCGCACCCGTTAGTGATGTGAGCTTGTTTTTGATATTCTCTATATGTGCTTTCCACGTCAATTGATCATCAAGTATAAGACCAAGATATTTTTCTTGATGAACTCTCTTTAGGATTTGACCATCAATATGCAAGTTACTGTACTGACCAATCTTTTTGTTTTTTGCTGTGAATATAATATAATTAGTTTTAGATATGTTTATTGTCAGTAAGTTTGATTTAAGCCAAGTATTCAAAAGGTTTAGATCATGTTGAGCTTGTTGTATAATTGAGCACACTGAGGTACCTGAGTAAAATAAACTCGTATCGTCAGCGTACAGAGCTATATCCCCCTTTAGACCAATTTCATGGATGCTATTTATGTAGATTAGAAATAATAATGGCCCGAGGATTGAGCCCTGGGGGACTCCGTAGGTGATTCGTTGAGGTCCACTTTGGACTGCACCGATTTTCACTATTTGATATCTGTTACTAAGGTACGATTTTAAAATTTCAAAAGCGGATCCTGAGACACCTAGATGATTTAGTTTTAGCAAAAGTATATCGTGACTAACAGTATCAAAAGCTTTTTTTAAATCTACAAACACTCCCAGTGTAATTTTCTTACTATCAATGTTGGATTTGATTTTTGTCACTAGATCGGTTGCAGCTGCAACTGTATTTGACTTTGGTCGAAACCCATATTGTTTGTCATATAAGAACTTTTTTGATTTTAGAAATGCACTAAGTCGGTTGTGTAATATTTTTTCAAACACCTTTGATAATATTGGTAATACAGATATCGGTCGGTAATTACTTGGATCTGACTTGTTTCCTGACTTATAAATGGGGCTGACTTTTGCAACTTTCAAGGATTCAGGAAAAGTTCCTTCTGTTAGACATCTATTAATACAAAGAGTTAAGTTTTCCGCTATTTGATCTTTAATACATTTGACAATTTTTGTGCTTATTCCATCAATACCGGCGCTTGTGTTTGCATCTAAATTTTCAATTATTTTAAGTACCTCTGCAATAGTAGCAGGTTCAAAGTGTGTTAGATTGGCCGTACGGTCTATTTTACTAGCGGGTACTTGTAAAGCTTGATTATTATGATACGATTTTGGAATTTTATTAGCGAGCTCTGCACCTATATTTGAGAAAAATAAGTTAAAACACTCACAGATTTCCTTTGTGTTAGTAATTTGGCCTGTTGGCGTGTCTAATTTCACAAGAGTAGAGTTATGTTTTGGTTTGTTGTTAGCCAGACTATTAATAAGTTGCCACATTTTAAGAGGATTCTTTTCACAATCTTTAAACTTTTTGTAATAGTATTGATTCTTTGTTGATTGAATTTCTTTACACACATTATTCTTCTGCTGTAGGAACTCGTCTTCTATCTCTTTGCACTCAGGCGAGGAATGTTTCAATTTATGCCATAGAATATTTCTTTTGTTTATGGATGTTATAAGGTGATTGTTGATCCAGTCTTGTCTTGGCATGTTTAGTATTTTAGTCTTGTTTGTTTTATTTTTAGAAATAGCATCCAATATGTGTTTTTCCAACGTAGTGAAATCATTTTGTATGTTGGCTAAAGTAAGCTCTTTTATAGTTTTATATAGATTATCATAATTAATAGCTTCGTATGTCACTTTTTTGGGTCTTTCCGGTGTGATTCTGTTTACTTCGAAGTAAATTTGTTTGTGATCTGACATGGCGCTTTCCACTAAAGTCATATGAAAAGTATTATCTTTTAGAGTTGTACACACATGATCTAATATTGTCTTAGTAGTTTTAGCAATACGGGTGCAGTACATTTTATCAATTTTATTTAGTATTCTAAGCCCATTTTCTTTTAGCACTGTCTTATATTCTTTAATAGATTTTTCTTTACTAAGTAGATTTAAGTTAAAATCTCCAAAAACGATAATTCTTCTCCTTTTGATTAAGTGATTTGTATATGTTTCAAGAAACTTTTGTACATTTGCTGCAGGCTGTTTGTAGATAACTCCAATATCTAATGAAAGTTTGTCCAGGTGTATCCATAAAAAGTGATTGTTATCTTCGCAATGCTCTTCCAATAATTCATGGTTTAGTTCATTATGCACATATATTGACACTCCACCACCCCTTGAAGATGTTCTGTAATTGTAATAGTGTGTATAGTTTGGTAATTTTTGCCTTAAGGCTTCATTTTCATCCTTTATCCAGGTTTCGACCAGTAATATTACATGTATAGTGCACTTAAACATTTGTATGATACACTGTATTTCATCAAGCTTCCCTGGCGCAACAATACTGCGAACATTTGCGTAGAGGAAGCTTATTGATTTGGTTTTAGTTGTGATATTTGCATAGTTATTTGTTACTTCGTATGTAATTGAGTTTCGCTTTGTTACAAGTTCTCCTAAGTCACTTAGTTTTTTGACTGTTCTTTAACTATCTTTGGTGTTCCCTTTGAAAATTTTATTATTAAATCCTTTTCTCCGTTATCTTTCCTGTGTTGTAGTTCATCTCTTAAATTTTTCATAAACTTTTGTTGTTGGGGAGTCTGATCAGAGTAAATTCGCACACCATCTACTTTCAGGTTAGCTTTATTTCGCAGTATAGTCTTCGCAATTTCTTGTGATGAAAAGGATAATTTAAGTGGTCGTATTTTTTTGCCATCATATTTTCCGACTCGTAACACTTTTACTGCTCTAGGACAATCCGGGTATATAGTGTTTATAATTCTTGCTGCTTCATTCTTTTCTGTTTCACGTCTCTCTTCGCTGTTACTAAGATGTCTCTCAGGAACGCCTACAATAATAATGTTCTTACTACGTTCAGCTCGGTCTTGGAATTCCTCATAGAGATCTTCATAGATAGTCTGTGGTGTTGCCCCTGGATGGGCCGGTACTGAAGAAACAGATTTTAACTCCTGGACGTCAGTACGGAGGGATATTATGTTTTCCTCGTTTTCTTTAACGGTGTCTGATAGTGTACTAATTTGCGTTTTAAGACTTTTATTTTCTGCTATCAGCTCTTCGGTTGTAGTCTTCATGTTTTGCAATGTTTCGTTAATAGAAGAAATATTATCACTTATTGTTTTTATATTTTGGTTCTGCTTTGTACAAGAATCCTGTAGTATTCCAACAATTTCTTTCATTATTTCCTTTTTAAATTCAGTGAACTCAATTTCAAAGTCGCTGGGAGGCGATTTTCTCTTCCGGAAACACACATTTTCAGAGTATATCTCGTTCATTTTTGATAAATCTGGTTGAGAAGTACTGGTTTCTCCCGAAAATGTTGTTTTCGTCGTAGTGGGATTTTTAGTTGGCGAGCGGATAGCCTTCATGTTGTTAATAACAATGTTGAAAGAAGAATTTGCAACAAACAATAACTCCGCTTATCGCTCCGCTTATGCACTGCACGCACCTTTACAATACCACCACCGCCACGCGTGCCGCGAACTATCTCTTTCGCACTTTTGTGGCGGAGATTAGTTAATTGTGTACACCTTTTGAGCACTTTGAAAAATCAACTGTCTTTAAATGGTTATTAAGTTCTAACTTGAATGATCGTGATAAGTATTTACTCAAGCAAATTAGTAGGCACGTCCACTCACGACGCTAGCTGGCTTTATATTAATGCTGAATTACTAACGATATTATATCATCTGCAAAAAGGGTACAGTGATGAATTGTTACGTTAGGCAAATCGTTGATGTAGAGTAGGAATAGAAGTGGGTCTAATATGCTACCTTGTGGGACTCCGACTCTGTTATGTGCAAGTTTAGATTTAAAGCGAATTCTATATTCTTGTAATTAATATTGTTGATTTCTACATATTGTTGCCTATTTGTGAGGTAACTTTATAACCATTTAAGTATATGCCATACCGCAAATACTTATGGTGTTCTCATCTCACCTATCATGCCAGTCATGACGGCTCCGATACGTTTAGTGAGCGGGAATAGGTGCGTGACGGAGGCGGGGTCGAGCAGACGGTCGGGCACCTTGCGCTGCGCCGCCACCACGGCCGCATCCGCGCCGCGCAGCGCCACCGACGTGAGCCCGCCTTGGTTGATCGCCTTCAGTGCATATTCTGCAAGATATTTGGAATCTTATGTAGAGAGAGGTAGAGAGAGAAGAGAGAGATTGAAGTCACATACTTGCAATTAACAAACCTATATCATAGCAGTGTAGGTAATATTTGCGGCAATGACTGTACGTTTTTGAATGGACACTCGACAATTTATTTCAACTTTAACATCATGAGCAACATAAACTGAGTACAAACGCAATTGGAAAGCATTAAACAATGAAAAGTAATAATATAACAGCTACTAATGCAGCATTCTCCAAATAAATATGATTGTTAGTATTGGTGGTGACCGCTCAATTGAAAGTCATTCCGGGTTATTTTTTACAACTTACCGACTTGGTACAGTCTTCCTTCAGGAGAGAAGATAGTAATATGTCTGTCAAATCCAGCGCTACTTTCTCGTGCCATTATTTATGAATTAAATTGTTAAAATTGCGAACCGACGAATATCCTTTCTTTGACAGCCGTTTAGTTGTGAGCCTTTCATAGACAAGAAGTTTAACTTCAATTTTCTCATCTCATC
Source organism: Standfussiana lucernea (assembly GCA_964057025.1). Taxonomy (NCBI): domain Eukaryota; kingdom Metazoa; phylum Arthropoda; class Insecta; order Lepidoptera; family Noctuidae; genus Standfussiana; species Standfussiana lucernea. The sequence goes on from OZ059799.1 coordinate 16,653,030, forward strand.
GCAGAATTTTGTAGTCGATGGTTGTTAGAGGTACGAACAGACTTGACTCGACGGCATATTATATTGTAGTCTTTGCTCGACGGACATACACAGTCTGGCATCAGCCCCCATATTCACAACGCTTCGATTCGATTTCGGAAAGTCGTACGTCTATCTCGCTCGTTTTCGTAATGCCAAAAAATGATAGACATATGACATTCCGAAATCGAAATCGAATCGAAGCGTTGTGAATACTGAGGCAGTTTGATCCATGATGCTAAAATACGATTGAAAAATTGGCTGGTTTTAATCGTTGCTATTTTTTATCGTGGCCCAAATAGCCCAAGATAGAGAAGAATGGAAAGAGGGAAGGGAGGCCTTTGTCCTGCAGTGGGACACATGAGGCTCATAATAAATAATAATAATTTAATCGTTGCTAGATTGATCATCTATTAATTGGTTACAGCGGAAGACCCACGTATCACTTCAATCTGATTATTTTGCCGGTTTCCGACAACGACGACGGCACGTCACGGCGATGACGCCGGCCCTTCTTGACTACTTTTTTCACTAAGTGTTCAAGCAGAGGTGACAGTGTCAACTACATCCATCATTCCTCTAACAAAAAAAAAACAAAGATCAGAATAAACAGAATAGGCCTATTCACAAATGCTTCGATTCGGGAAGTCGTAGATATTATGTCTAGCTTTTTTGGGAATAACGAAAGTGAGCGAGAAAGACATTTAAATAAAATTTTGAAACAAACTTGATTTCTTTACTTTTGGTATTGGATATATGTCTAGGGCTTCTGAATATAAGGTTTAAAACATGACAATAACATTAAATTTAATTTAGGTGTACGACCCAGTTCTCACATCCAGTTCCACTTTCACATTGTACTGGGGTTAATCCATCATCACTGACAGGACTAGTGTAGCCTGATATAATATAGTGGTGGTGGATCGATTATAACTCTTGCTTTAACTGTACATCGCTCACTTTAATGAAAAAATGATTAGAATTATTTGTTTGCATTTTTTTTTTAATTCTATATTGTTCTACTGAGCAATTTACTCATAACTAAATTCAATTCTGGATTCTTTGAGCTTTCATGAGTATTTTTTATTCGAATGTAGCTATAGCACAGCTTTTTAAGGGTAATTGTTTTTGTGGATAGTTTTCGCACGCACGTAAAAAAAGAAAGTTGCAATTTATTTAAGGAATAATCTATACATAAAATAAAGTTGTAACAGGCCGATGTCTGTACATTGAAGATATTGAAAAAAAAATATAAATATGGGGGGTCTTTATTATAGCAACAGAAGCCAAAACAACAATTTTTAGAATTTTCGTCGTTTTTTCGTCTTTCGTCTTTCTGTCTTAACGTTTGTACACGCATCACGCCAAAACTACTGCATGGATTTGAACACAGTTTTCACCGCTCCACTGCTAGATGCCTAAATTAAAATATAGGCTTCATTTTACCACAGGAAATCATCTTTTTCCGTCGTACGAAGTCGCGGGCAAAAGCTAGTATAATTTAATAAAAAAGTACGTAGTGAAAAATAAAGTAAACTGACTTTATAACAACGCATAAATTGTCGTCTATGGTTCAGTAGCGCCTATTCTTAGATGGTAGCACTCATGATAAAGTACCTTTACGTTTTATCAAATTGTCTATGATCAGTTGCTGTCAGTGAGTCGAGTGTAGAGGTAGTGTGATTTTGAATTTGATTTCGATTTATTTTATCAATTCGTCAGTTTCCTGATTTTATGTTTGAAATAAACCGTACCAATTTCGAAAGTATATTTGAAAAATAAAGCAACATTTTAGTTATCATTTTATAATCGCTGATTTTTTACTATCATAATGCAAGAAACCGTTACAAACACGAACGAAAGAAAATCGTTGTTTTCGTCGTTCCTGGAGGTGCTGGAGGCTCGTGATAAACAGGCACAGGTCGACAGGCAGCTGCAGGAAGAGAAATATATGAGAAGAACTCAGAGGATATATGATTTCCATGGTAATTTAATCGCGCCAATTGTCATTCAATTTGGGACATATAACAGGTTGTTTTGAATGAAAGTTATTAAATTATCGGTTATTTTACATAGAAATCCGATTACAATTTTCAGAAATACCATTAAACTGGAATCCTAACTAGTGTACCTGCACCAGTGTATTTATTTTAATATATCAATTTAAAGATGACAACATACAGCTAGTCAAATCGGGTATCCACTAGCACATGTACTAAGATACTAAGATGTACGATTTCAAGTTTCAACCAAACAAACGTATGTTTAAAATTGCTTAAACTGTAAATGGCGTGGATAATAAACAACTTTCAGTTTCTAATAATGTACTAAGTTTCGGCCTAATTTCATCACTACTATCGATGTTCATAAATTCTCTAAGTAAAGTAAATACAAGCTTACACATTACCTTACCCATTTCTAACCCAAAACATAATTTTGTACTTGTTCATAGAAATAACCCATTATGGTTTCTAATAATCTATCCTAGCTAAACTAATGAGATAAAAATCTTATTTAGAATGTGGAACAAAATAATGTTTTTTTTTTTAATTTTTCCTGTCTAAGTGATATATTATATTACACAACAAACACACAAACATCCACTCATTATTTTCTTGTGTGCCTAATTATTTAGTACATAATTATGCTGGAATAGAATCTGCATTTTACTTTGTGGATGTAGTTATTTTCAGAAACATTGTATAATTTCACTTAAATAAAATTTAGTGCTAGAGATATTTATGTTTGTAAATTTAATGTTGAAGCACCAAAGTGATTAATCATTGAATAATCAAATCAATTCAAATATGAATTATAATGAGCACTTTTTGAACTTCAAAAATTATATGAGACGAAAAACATGGCTCATGGGTTATCCATAAAATTTCATTCAATCTCATCTTCAGTTAGACTACTTTAAAAAGTTACAAGAGCAAAAATATTTGGTTAGTTTTCGGCTGTTGTTATTTTGGCAAGTAAATTTTAACAGTTGACATGAATACCTTTTGAAAACCTGTGTATCTTTCCTAATCATCTTACAAGCGAATGTCAGCTTAAAACAAATTTCATTCCCATCCTTGTATAGACTACTGAAAGAACTCACAAAATGACCAACTGACCCAATGGTAGCTAGCAACACCAGTGTTTGAGGTGAGACAGTTGTCAGTTGTCCATGTTACTCTAAAATAAAAGTTTTTGTATATTTAATCAGCTGGCTGTATTACTTATTCCAATTGTTTGACAAGGCACACAGGCCCCGACATAGTGATCAGTAAGCGAACATGCTCAGGTGTGTGCTAGCGTTGTTGTCGTTGGTGCAGAGCGGCAGCGGCGCGAGGCGGTGGAGCTGCGGCGCTGCCTGGACTACGTGTCGCAGCACGCGCACGTGCTGGAGAGCGTGCTGCGCGGCGCGGGCGCGCCCGGGGCCGACGCGCCGCTCAGCGCCTCGCTGGTGCGCCAAGCGGCCGCGCTGCAGCGCTGCATGGCGCAGTGTGTCGCCAACGCCAGCCGCATCCGCCAGCTACTAACCGCCACACACCAGCCGCAGATGGACACCATGCTCGCCAAAATGGTGAGTCGCTTTTCAGTATGCCTTCTGTACGTCGTCAAGATAAATTCTCGCCAAAGATCCACACTTTGTAACCCTTGGAAAAAGCTACCTGCGAAGTTATACACGACAGAGATATCTCGCGGAGTCTGGAGACATATCGCGAGATGTTTGTTCTCTCGTGGATACCTACATGCACGAGACCACAAAAACTATTTTTTTTACGTCCATCAAAGTTATGGTTGCGGTTTTTGTTTATTTTTAACTAGCTGACCCGCGCAACTTCGTCTGCATTACATTTTAGATTTTTAGATTTAGATTTACCCGGCGAGGGTCGTTCTTTCACGGAAAATCTTAACACCGCGTTTCAGAAATTGGCGTCAAATGAACAACGCCATCTATCGAGCACGAAGTTAAACTGCTAAAATTTAATGCATGGAATGCGATCGAACAAACAATATAGGCTATGAAGATTTTCAAAGCAACGCCATCTAAAGTACCTTTTATTTATTTATTTATTAAAACTTTATGTACAAGTAAAAACTGTACAAAAGCGGACTTAATACCTTGGGCATTTTCTACCAGTCTACCTTAGGGTGATGCAGAGACAATACACAGTAGGTGCAATAACAAAAAAAGAAAATACTAGAAAATATTTATAATATATATATATGTATATACATATATACATATATATATAAATACTTATATACATACATAAAACAAAATACATAAAGTGGAGAGAGATAACAAGAAAAACTACTGCAACTTATTTCTGAGACGAATCTGCCAACTTCTCGTGTATATGCTCTCGTGCTTTCATTTTGAAAGTGACTGGTCACCGTCCTAATACTCTGAGGGAGCGAATTCCAAAATAAGACCTCCTGGACAAAGAAAGAAGATTTGATAGAACCAGAGCGATGAGAAGGACATCGTAGAAGACAATTATTAGCGGACCGAAGATTCTTGCTGTGCGCAGAGCATAATATTGACATTGAGATGTAAGATAAGAAGGAGAAGTGGGTTTGTGGAGAAGAGAAAACAGGGTTGTCAAACAGGGTTGTTACCTTTTGCTATCAAAACTTTTTGAAAAGTCGATTTAAAGTTATCTTGTGAGCACTTCATCTTTATTCATTAGTACCAGTTTCGATTCAATAGATGTCGTTGCATGTATCTTAAGTAATGATGATGATTGCTTCTTGAACACTTTAAATTCATATATATTTTGATTAAGAGCACGGATTGCACTGAAACAAAATCTAATACCTTCTCTAAGTTACGCAAAATACTTGTGCATTGAAAGTAACCACATTTGTTTTGTAATTTTCACGTGATACTTAAACAAACAAACATAGCCTAAGACTCACAGACTGCAGACAAACAGACAAAAATTCTAGAAATTCTAGTACTTCTAATAGTAGAAATGGGTTCTGTTTGTTATCCTTTAACAGCCCTACTATTTTTTTCTAAATATATATGTACAGAAACGCCACGTCTACAGATTTATTATATGTATAGATATAGATAGATTAATATATTTTTCTATACTTATGTTATATGTCAGTCACAGATATAATAAATACAGGAGATATGGCAAGGAGGCGTGGCGCTTGCGAACGCATCTAGCCGCAGAGAGGCTTGTTGCCAGTTTCGGCCATTAGTCGAATGTCAACTTGCGACGTCTTCACTGCTTGTGATTTTTTACAAAATGCCGCGTTGTACAGAGGTTTTTTTGCAAAAATAACACCTCTATTGTGAATTATACGAAAGATGTCATCTCATTTCACACGTAAATACTAAAATATGATTGTTTTTCTTATTAAATTCATTAAAACATTACTTCGTGATACTAGAAACACGATAAAGTACCAAAAGCAATTATTTTCATTAGGAACAACAACCATTGTTTGCTTAATACACATCGATCAATGAATCGGCTGGTCTAATAGTGCAATGGATAAGTGTTTTACTGATACTCTCACTCACACGATGGTTTCGTGAAGCGGGTGTGTTTTAGGTAGATAATTAGAGAGGTGATGTCACTTTTGTGGTTGTCGATATTTTATACGATCCCTTAGTACGAATGATTACACAAGGGTAAAAAATTAGACTATTTATGTTACATGGAACTTTATAGCTGTTGTTTACTAATGTGAGGTACTTAATGATAAAAATTATATAATTAATTACTGAAAAATACAATTCATTACTATTTCTTGATTACTCGACTTATCTTTTATTGAATCAAGTATGGGTTTTTAATGATATCATCATCACAATTCACACCTTGGTTTTATTTTAACATTTTAGCTATCCGAAGTATCCAAAAATAAAAGAAAAGTGGATACAAAAAATAACACGATATGTTCGTCTCACTTTGAGCCACCTCGAATTCAGGTGCAAAAATAGTACTATATTTTTATATATAAAAAGGGCAGATTAAAGGTAACTGAATTTCATCGATACTATTTTTTCTACGATTACCTCTTCACATCACTAGTTGCGATGTGTGTTTATTCTGAGTCCGTAGCTACAGGTAGAAGCCCCGCCCTATGTATGCCTGTGTTCTATTAGTGAGTTTATTAGTGTTGCTGTAAGTTTCTTTGTGTGCGGGAGAAATATGAGCTCGTGTGCCGTTCTTATAGTTTTTGCTTTTGTGTTAGTGAATTAAGTGGGGAGAACACGGCGACATCTGAACTCGAATACATTTGTTTACAAATCATATCTCCTGTATTTATTATATCTGTGATGTCAGTGGATGTATATTTCAAGCCTCTATTAGTCTATTATAATTTGTTATTTGCTATAAGTTTTACCCAGTTAAATAAAACAACACACAAGTTCCTTGTGCTTATATAAAAATACCATAATGTTAATGAATTTAAGGAACAAAAAACCACAGCTCAAACTGAAAATAAGTTTTATTAGAGGTTTTCAATTATTTTGTTAATTGTGTGAAAACTGACTAATTTAAACATAATGGTAACAATACTTTGCCGTAACATTATAATAAATTCACAAAAACACATACTAATAAAATAGAAAGTATTTTTAATTAAATATTGTAGCATTCCATAATTGAAATATGGCCCTTTTTCACAAAAATACACAGTTTTGCTCTGAAGCAACCCACCAAAGCGGAAAAATGCAAAAAGGGCATTTTTGTGGTGATTTGGCTAGTTTTGATTCAAAAATATTGGGTGTTTTTTTCGAATATAAAAATATTAACAGAATTTATACGATTTTTGCAATAAGGGTTACAAATAAAACTACAACTACAACTCCTTTACTGTAGTTTTTTTATTTGTGGCCCTTTTGAATTGAAGCAGCGATGCAATGTGCTGGGCTGCTGCAAGCCATGTCCTCTCAGGGCTTAGCTCAAACGTTTAAGACAATGACGTAGACCATAGTAATGTAATGTAACCCCAATACTCGTTATGCGCACAGGTATCTACGTCAAACGTTCCTAATCATGAATGTGGGATAATGGAACCTTTCAAAGCTGCCTAGCTCACGAAAAGCCCATTAGAGATTAAAGAGAATGATTTATAAGCACATAAAAGAGATTTCATTACTCTTTACATTATCACTCGCTACAAACGGTCGAACATGTTCAAATAAATATTTACCCAATAAGTAGTGCCATTCACAATTGCATTCTCGTTTAAACCTAATGTTGTCTATAACTCGCGTGTGCTACTACTAGTTGCTCCAGTTTGTGCTGTATGTGGAACTAATCAGACACTTGTGTAAGACCCTCCCTTTCTTAAGTATCGTTCTGTTTACTCCCAGTTATTTTTGTTCATTAAACTACCGGTTTCTCACTGGCCGTAGTTTTTACGGCAAGGATCGGGAATTACCATGTCTACAAGCCGAAAATACTCAGCGAGAACGTACACAAGTGCGATAATAGAGAGTGAACGATTAAAAAGCACATACGATAAAATTTAGTGCGGTCGTTAGCGGTGTTGATGTTACACTAGCTAATTGTGTTATTATTACCTAGTTTATTGGCGTCAGGTTTTGTAGAGCTTGCAGTCGAATCGTCTAGCAATGTTGTCTGATAGGTCGCGAAGAGTAGCTATGCCGTCACATATTAGGTCACTGGTTACTACACATTGTGTATGCAAAATGATCTACAAATTACAAATGTAAGCTCACCGTTATGGCGTGTCACCGATTTACCATGCAATGCCCGTCCGCCGCTGCGCGCCGGTTAGACAGGCAGCCTGACTGAAGCCTTAGCAAGAAGTAATGTCAATGTTCAGTGGACACGGGGCGGCGAGATTTCAATTCCTATCCATCCGATCCTCGCCTGCCCTCGCTGCCGCTGGTGGAAAAGCACGTGATGACCTCACATTTCACGTAATATGTGGCCGTAAAATTGTGACAAGGAGGGTAAATAGTCTGTAAATTAAATACTGCAAAAATGAGATCAGCTCATAAAGCAATCGATACTGTTCTAGATGTTGTTATGAGAGTCGTAAACACGTCGCGACACACGTTAATGACCGACGTTTCCTAAACACATATAAACCCACCTGTCTACGGCTAAGTACATTGTATTCTAGGATAGTACTAGCTTTGCTACAATTATGGATTCAAACGATCGGATAATAACGGACCACTGTGCTGTGAGTAATACTTCTAAGGGCATAGAATAGAACCGAAGTGGCACAGTCAGTAAGGAACCATCTCGGTTACACCAGCCTTCTAATAAAATAAGCCGCATGGAAACCAGACCACCTTTTTGGAAGCTACAATACCAAAGGCATACATACATAGCCTTCAAGCTTGTAGCAACCATAAGGGTATTAGTCGTTGTGATGAACTTGAGAGAGGTTTATGTCGGAGATCCAGACCCAGTCTCATCAAGAATATTTCATACGAGGAAATGATGGCGCGGGTGTTTGTTTGGAAATCGTAAATGGTCATTGATTCATCACTCTAGTTCAGAGAATTATTGCACACATCGCCGTTAAGAAATGCAGTAAATCATTAATCACCTGACTAAAGATAAGTCCGTTCATGACAATGGTTAATAAGAATAACCTATGAATATTAAATGGACGAAGCGAATCGATCATTGTTTATTTATACGTATGTTGATAACGTCGAATGAATAGTTCAAGCTCAAGGTGGTGGGATGTTGAGAGTCATCGTCTTAACGTTTCGGCGTGTCTCTAAATATCTTGCAGTTGTTTGTACTGCAGTATTCAGCAAGCTGTTGGAGGATGTTTTCATATTCATCATAGAGAGGCGCGCCAGCAGAGAGCACGCAACATCACTTATTCAAACCGCTTCACCTGGGACTAGAGCCTACGTAATATTGTTGAGATCTTACCTTTATAGACGTTTTGGACTCAACGAAATTCACAATATTTAATCTAGGCCCATTAGACGAGTATATTCACATTTATGGCTTTAAAAAGGTTTACACTTTTAGTGTCGTCATAGTAAAACTCAGCTTTATTATTGACTAGCTGACCGGCGCAACTTCGTCTGCGTAACATTTTTTATTAATGCTCCGCTCCTATTGGTCGCAGCGTGATGTTTAATAGCCTATAGCCTTCCTCGATAAATGGGCTATCCAACACTAAAAGTATTTTTCAATTCGAACCAGAAGTTCCTGAGATTAGCGCGTTCAACCAAACAAACAAACTCTTCAGCTTTATAATATTAGTATAGATTATAGTATAGATAATTACAAAGTGAATCTGAAAAAAATTAATGGGCTAGACAAGAGTGCGCCTGTTATTAACAAAATATTCTTGCGATTCTACTACCGGCAGCTTCAATGTGACTGTCGGCTTGCACAAAGGGCCGGCTCTCAGTTCTTACCTCTTCCTGGTGATATTGGACGCTCTCACATAGGACATCCAGGAAGAGGCTCCCTGGTGTACGCTGCTTGCCGATGACACTGTGCTGGTTGCCGAAAGCGGCCAAGACGTTCAGAGGAGATTGGAGGTGTGGTGGCAAAGACTGGAGAATGTTGGCCTGAAATTGAGTAGAACCAAAACGGAATACTTGTTTTGCGATTTATCACTCTTGACGGAACGCCCATACCAATCTGCTTCCACTTCTGGTATCTCGGGTCGCTTCTCCAAGGGGATGGCACAGTAGACCGGGACGTAACGCACCGGATCAACTCGGGATGGATGGAATGGCGACAGGTCACTGGAACATCTTGCGACACACGGATGCCTCTCAAGTTAAAGGGGAAAATATAGAAGTCCGTGATTAGGCCTGTCGTACTTTTTTTTTATAAATAAATCTTTAATCAGAACCAAAAATGGGTAAATAAAAAAAGTAGTCTTAATTAAACAATGTAAGTCTCACAATGTTAGATTCTTGTACTAGGATAATCCTGCTGGGCGGTGAAGAAGATGGATGAAAAACGATAGCATGTAGCGGAGAGTGGATAAAGTAAGGAATGAGTATATTAGACGAAGTTTGAAAGTGGCGCCTGTTACAGGAAAGGTGAAAGGAAGTCGTCTGTCTTGGTATGGACATGTAATGAGAAGGGATGAAACGCATGTTACTAAAAGAGTGATGGATATTAATGTTGACGGATGGAGAGGGAGAGGAAGGCCAAAGTAAAGATGGATGGATTGTGTGAGGAATGATATGAAAGAGAAAGGAGTAAATGATGCCGTGACGTCTGTCAGAGGAAATTGGAAGAAGAAAACGTGTTGCACCGACCCCAAGTAGGATGGGACAAGGACAGGAAGATGATGAGCACAAACTGTAACCTGTAATGCAGTGGAAAGCCACAGGCTTGCCCCCAGCTTGAGTATGAGTGTGTGAGATGTGTGTACGCCGATAGTGCTCCGTGGAGTCCCTCTCCCTCTGCTGTCCAGTAGCTAGGACAATTAAGATTACTTAACAGATTATTTAATTATCTGTATCTCCTCCAATATCTGCGTTCTGGTTTGTATACATTTTTCGCGATAAGGTAACTAAATAGGTCATGTCTGCAATATTCGACATTTATCTAATCGCCATCGGTGTCGGTGTGTAATGGGTAGATATTATTTTCTCACCGCATGTGGGTAGGATTACGGCAAGCATTGTATTATATGAAGTTAGAGAATTTGAGGCAACTTCTTAACCTGCTTGCACCTAGTTCCCAGGCGTATGTATTGTGCAGTCGGCATCCTTGCGTTGCCTTGTCATATACAAGATCGCTGCGAATGTAGTATTATCTGGGATGACGTCACTTCAAACACTGCCACTATAAAATATGGTACTAACGATTTCTAATTAATAGCGTTGTTTCTCCTCTAAAAAACTACCCTGTTCTCTGAATTACTAGGTCAGCCACCATCAATGTGTGTCTAAAAAGTACTATCTCAGCCATTGTTATACATAATTATCATCGATCCAATTATTCAGCAGATTTGCGCTTCTGGCATCGGCGCGGATTAGTTTATCCGCTTCCCGACAATAGGATCATGCATCTGTTGTACCTACAAATAAATTCACAAGAATGATTCTCATCAAACTCATATTAGGTTGAGGGATGGTGTTTGTCGACGCTCAGCTTATGAAACATTCATAGAGAGGGCCTCAGGTGGCTGACCGAAACCGAGCCTCTAACACGACCATACACGAAAATGGTACCAAAAACATATATGCTATACGACATAACTAGAGGAAGTATCGTACCTGCAATTATGTTATGACGAATTAAGGCTATTTTAATGTCAGTTTTTACGAATTCACCTTGCAATTTGTGAAGTAATACATCAAATTGCTTCCGCGTCTACCAAGGGCCGTCAAGATTTTGATTGACAGAATACACTATTGTCCATGTTCACGCCAAGTGTGTTTCCACGTAACAATTAGATCATTTACATGGGTGGTGCCTGTGAGCGTGTAGTTCCTGTTCCTCTGCACGTTATGGCGCGACTGGCGAGCACGCCGCGCGACGGCGACTCGTAACAACCGTCGTCCCTTTATAATTTTACACCATTTTTAACGTATGCTATATTTCATACAATATAATTATACATTTCCCGAGTGTTGCGAGAGCTACACAGGAAGTCACAACGTCATTTAATAAAATTGATTTCGGTGACAGAAAATTATATCAAATTAAAAAGTAGTCGACATCAAAAAGTTTAAATGAAATATGAGTGTTTAACTCATGTTTATGTCTGGCTACTTTTTCATCCGATTCCTCCGCACTTTGGCGTTTTTATGAACCCCTAAATATAGCGAAATGATGAAACTGAGCTCTGAGCTCGTGGCTAAATAATAACAGCCGCTCGAGTCGATCATCAGGTTAAGCCGCACTTGCCTGGGTTGGTCCGTGAATGGGTGATCACCCATAGTTCGACGTTCGTCGAGTTTTTCCGTGCTTCGGAAAGCACGTTAAGCCGTTGGCCCCGGCTTTCAATTGTAGATCTTTGACAGTCGTTACAGTGAGTGGCCCGAAAGTCTGACAACCAGTCTTACCAAGGGGTATCGTATTACCCAGTACTAACTGGATTGTGGAGGTCAGATAGGCAGTCGCTCCATGTAGAACACTGGTATTCAGCTGCATCTGGTTGAACTGGAAGCCGACCCGATAATTAGTTCTTGATTTTATAATTTTTTTTGTCCAAGCATAGTGTTATTGTGTGCTCCTTAGAAGTGGCACGTGATCACGTGAACCATTCAAGTCTCGCGAACATTAATGTCTATTATGGTTTTGACGAGCCCGCGTCGGTGTTAGTTTTTATGGTCTTTTGTTACATTAATGAAGCTTTTTGTCGCGAACTCGTATATTTGTTGAGTAGGTGCTCTATGTTCTACCGGTACATCATGACTGGAGTGATTGAGTCGGTACCGCAGAGCTGCAAGAAATGCATTAATGCTATCAAGTGTCGTGTGAATGCTATACAATTACACGTTTTACTGGATATTAGAAACCAATTATTTTCTTACGTTTCGCTCATTTTAAATCCACCAGACAGGTGATCGTTTTCTAGACAACATATTTTGCCAACAGCTATGACCTAGAGTTTTAAGAAGACAGGTTGGCACATCGGTTGTGAATTGATAATGTTTGCTGTAAGTTATCCTCATCACCTAGACAGCTGTCTAGCGCCATCTCTTACCCACTCTCGGAATAATACTAAGACATTCCTGCACTAACAGATCATGGTAACCTACCACAGCAATCAAAACGAGATAGCGCGTCTGAACACATCGAAGAAAATAAACTTTGGAATACAAAGAGACCACGCTAAGTGAAAAGATATCATGCATTTTATCTAAAAAAAAACATGTGGTTTTCGTATGTAGAAGACCAAATTAACCCGGCCATTTCCTCCTGAAAAATGGTATCGTCTAGGAAAAAAGATTTAACCACGTAAACGATCATTCACTACACAGAACAGCAAAAAGCCTCCACCGCCCGGCAGCCTGCCGTACGTACGACGAATGAATTAAATAAAAGTACAATTCTTCAAGTATAATTTCATTACGCCGTTCTGAGCGCAGATGGCCGGCGAAGTGAAACTTTTATGTACTTAACTTTGTTGTACTTTTATTTAATTCATTAAAAAATAATAGTAGCGATTAAAAAAAAACTATAGTTTAGGCAAATTTTGAAGATTATTTTGGTATAAATATTACGTCAAAATGATGTACAATTTCGGAGATATTGGGGCTTGTTTCGAAGTCTTTTCGGTCAATAATTGAATTATGTCCAATTTTTTTCTTTACAATAAAGGCATATAACGAAATTGTATTAAATCATTATTGAAGTTGGGGATATTTGTAAGATGAAAAAAATAACTTAAAAAATCTACAAATTAGAGCTCCCAAATCACGTCTCCGTGAGTTTTTGTCTAAACATGCATCGGGAGAATGATTATTACTGAATAAATTAATAATTTATCTAAAATTCGCTTTATTATTATTGTAGTAGAGGAAACGAACTATTTTAACAAGTAATTGTTATTTCAAGCAACGAACGGATAACATACAATTTCAACGAGGAAACCTTGCAATTTCGCGTTTTGTTTGTAATACGCCTCTCAACGAACGGTTTTGGTGGACCGCTGCAAAGGGGAACAGCCTGCGTGAGAAGTGGTTGTTTTCTTAGTTGTTCTCAAGTAACAAGGGCAAGGCTTTGCGTGCACAGAGGTCAAACGAAATCCTAACAGCATAATAATATCCTTATCGCGATTTTTCATGTTTACCCCATAGCAAAGCTAATCAAAGTGAAGTGATTGGTCGCTAGTCGCTACTAACTGCTCGTGCTTGTACCTACGTGTGAAGCACGTATACCTACGGCGTGATTTTCATGTACATGTTGTGGTCGCGTGACTCGCCCATCGCTAATGAGCTCAACTGCTCGCCCTGGATCCCGCGAGGCTTCCTGCTCTACCGAATATACGCATATACACAACTGGTACGCCTGACTACCACGAACTACACCATACGCGGTACATGGCTTGCGGACGAGGCGCGACGTAGTCTCACGGATTTTGCTACTTCCAGCCGTGCTCGTATGACACACAGGTACAGCATAAGTACACTACCGTGATGAATGGAAAACTGCTTGCCGAGGTGATGGGCTCAGTGCGTGATTGGTTTAGCTCTAGCCTCTAGGTGTAGCGGGTTGGCGCAGCATTGTCCCGACCATGTCGTTAAAGATTTTAATGAGTTTTGCCGCCATTACCGTTAAGTCCATTCGGTAGAAGAACACAGGAAAGAATCGTTACTTGGCTCCATAACATGTTACATTGATCGATGAAGGCTATTACTGGCTGAAAGATAACATCGCACTGACAAGTATTGTGAGCCGTAATTGTGGCAACCGCTTCAGTACGTACTAGATACGTCGTGTTCTAAAAAAACAATAAGAAGTGCCTGTGGCTGTCGATAATTAAATTTGTGTCAGTGTCGGGTGCTATAGGTATACGAGGTCGTTCGGTTTGTCGACCTGGTTGCGGCCGGCGGCGCGCGGCGGCGGTGGCGGCTGACGACCCTCATTATGTTATCTGGCCGATTACCTGTGTTCCAGGGCGTCCACGATCAGGGTCAATTCGCAACACTCTCCGCCACGTCGAGTCAGCCCCCGCACTCTTACACTTGATTAGCTGACCGGAATAAATTATACTCTGGAATTGCTTCAAGTGCGCCTCAATTTTTATATCTCTGGTGATGCGTAATTTCTACTCCTCGCTCCTTATAGCAAGACAAAATTGACTAGAATGTGGAAAACTGTTCGGAAACATTTTCGTGACATTTTGGGGCCCCTTGACATTGTGTAACATTTAGTTGACATCTTAACGCGTGCTTCCGCTATTATGAGCCTCTCGCCGCCGCCGCTCCGCCGGTGGAGCGTAACGCGGGCGCGTTTGACCCGCGCCACTCGCGCTCCGCGGCTACTGCCCGCTGCTCGCTGCCCGCTGCCCTCTGCCCGCTGCCCGCTGCCCGCTGCCCGCTGCCCGCTGCCCGCTGATCGGTGCCCAACGTATCATGTCTCGGAGCCTCAGGGTCGTCGCCAATTTCTCAATACTACTTCAAATATAAATACCCAAAACAAGTACAGCTACGTTTTGACGCTAAGAACAATTTAACTGTGGGAATTGATTCATGAATAACTGTATTTTTTATCTATTTTACAGAGCAAGCGCAGAGATTGATCTCTATGGGCGCTACGGCATTAATCGATTTGAACATCATTATGACTTAATCCACTTATTAATGTTTTTGCTAGGTTAATTGATTGCCAAGAGCTTTAATTGATTCTTTAGTAACTGATAGTTATTGCTCTGTTGATAAGTCTTTCTAACCAAGTAAAGATGAAGATATCTCACTGATGTGTTAAGACCAAGAGCGCCTAATTCCTCGTCTCATCCCAATAATAATGAAATAATACTTTTGCACTATGGTTACGCTATTTACAAATAATATTCTAGTGTAGACACACCGTCGCCGCCGCGCGCCGCCGCCGGCGAGCAGGCAAACACCCCTTACAAAACAAACATAATATCTTTGTTTACGGCATAGCTATTCACAACTACTCGAATACCTGTCATATCCAATCTATAGACATTCCTATCGAAAAAGTCCTCTAATCGCTATTCACAAAACCGAAATCGAGTATTCGATTCGATATGAAGACATCAATCCTGCCGACAGCTATTTGCTGTTGGAAGTGCAATCGACCCAAAAATAAAAGTGCTTTTAATTAATTTAGGCGTTGTCTCAACGTACGTATACGTATTGCATGTAAAGTTTTACTATTGTTTTGACCGCTGCATAAATATTTACATGAGTTTTCGTGGTTACATACGTATTTAACCCTTACATTTTAGTACAAGTCTGTGATTTAAATCATTTGGGTAGATGGTGTACCGGCTCTGCCATCCAGGGACAGCATATCAACAGAAGAAGGAGAAATTGTCTCTTCAACAAATACTTATCCGTGGATGTTAGGGCGCATGGCCATTGTCGAAACTACGACGCCATCTTGTACTATACCATAAACAAGAGTCGTTGCGGATCCATTTATTAATAATCTCATTGTTAATTGTTTTGTTAAATATATTTATAGTTACTCGCCGGATATTCAGTCTGTTGACAGTAAAACTTATAGAAATACTCATTAAGGTCATTTATATTCCACATTCATTTTATTTTCATTCATCTAATTCTGTTCGTCTACCATGCCGATCGGATCTGTGAATAGCGTCTTGCTTGTTCTTCCAGTCGGAAAAGAGTCATATTCGATGCGGTTTCGATTCGATTGTTTGTGAATAGCTATGCTGAAGTACCATGGGGTATCATAGCCTTGCGGTGCTATGATGAGCGGCAATGAGCGGTGATGCGGCATCACTCACCCGCGATGAAATCACACGGCCCGCCAATTACCGCACGTTATCCAATTGAGCGCGTGCTTGACAATTATGACCTTAATGCGCTAATGCCTCCGCCACGGTCGCCCCCCGGCCTGTGCCCCCCCGTGCTCGACAGTCGACACCTTCTGCATCCTACTGACCGTCGCAACATTTACCTGCTTGCGATACCCTAAGGCTATGACTTGCTTTTTCCAGGTGTTAGGTAAAGACCCAAGCTGCTCTGAGCCTGTGCCGTAGCAATATGCTGTGCAGTAATATTTAAATCTGCTGGTTATGTGGATGGAAGCAAAAAAGTAGCCGATAGGTTCGAATTTGACCAATCGTAGAGATTAGATTAGTATTCCCCAATATGATTTCATGGTTCGGTCGTGTTGGTTTAGGTACATGGTAGGATTTTTTTTGGACCGATGATATCAAAGAGTAAACAAGTTGACAGTTGTACGGAGTTCCAATTAAACAAAGCTGGAAATGTAACTTCCTTCATCGATCATTGCTGTGCTAAATTAAAACTACTTTCCACATCTTGCTAGAGTTCCAGACAGTTCGTACTTAGCTACAGGTGTCCCCACAAAATAACTGTTAACGCAAAATAACAGACTTAGAGACAGGCTCTTTTTACTTATTTTTCAGGAAAAATTATTTAGTGATTCGATAGCCTCGGCGTTGACCCTTGCAATAAAATCATTTGCACGTCTCTAAGACTCTTAGGTTCAAAGATATTAGCGTTTCATTGAACATGCCCTAGATCAGCCGAATAAAAAAACAAGACGGCTGCCATTCGCGGGCTGTTGGGTTAGGAATATTTATAAACGTGTATTTGTCGATAGAAATGAGTACATAATATGCCCTTAAAGTGTCGGTAACCGTTAACCAAACACACTGTTTACTTTTTGCGTGCACGGCGCATATAAATAAAGTGTACCGTTCCTTACAGAGGTAGGCGCGGCGTGTAACATTAGATTTTCTGCCCGGACGCAGCTCGCTTACCGGTAATCTAATACAAGTAATCACGTACCCGCTAATGGGGCGTTATTATCTGATCGAACGGTGAAAGTTACCGAAAATATGTCCTCACATCTCCAAGTCTAGATAGACACTTGAAATCTGACATAGAAAATGTGCGTTCACCCCGTTGCTAAGGTTTCAGCCTGCTCAAATTACGTATTTGAAAAGTTGCAACGTTGCCTCATCCCAAAACGTTTATGGGAGCTCACAGTGAAACAAAAAAATCCAAGAGCAGAAGTGTCTGGAGCTGTTTGAATTACAAGCCGTTTAATATCCATCACGCATTTAAGAGGGTCGTTAAAAGTTAATGAGATAGTCACGGGCCGCGTGGCTGTCTGCCGTCGGGAATCCGGGATGCCAACAGCAGCGGCGGCAGCGGCGCGGCGTGGGCTCGTGAGGCCCGCTCGTGTCCACGCCTGCTACTCGGCCGAGCTCGCTCCTTGTCACTTGGAAGCTCTACAGTCCACACGGCACGCGCACTTGAACCATTGACCGTATAACAGAATCCATGGTTTGTTCAAAACAACCGCAATACTAATTCGATCGTCGTTGCGAATCGTTAATGAAGTTCTTGCAATGCTTGCGTATCTGTTCGATTGATTCGCGTGTAGGTAATTGTTTGTGACTTTGTACACACACATCAATGTGATCAATGGCTGAAGAGGTTGAACTTGTAAGCATTGTCTAGTCCCTGGTGGAGTGGTGCACAGTCGGCACTATGCCGGGCGTCCGAGACGTTAGACCGTGCGTACACCTACTGCGGCAGCAACCACTGATACTGTAACGTACGATTATCATTATACTATCTCTTTCACGAATGTATGTAAGGCAAACTAGACGATTGATTAGATTCAATTAATAGTAGCCAATATACTTAGCTATGACACTTTGAGGTCAATCCTATCATATTTTATTCTTTGTATTTTATTATGCGTGGTAATATGTACCTAAGCAAGTTTCATGTGAAAGAGAAAGGACTAAGTAAGCTATATCTATGGGTGTACAGTGTACAGTACAGTTGGTATGCGTACTTGTAACTAACTCCATATTAATTTTATTTGAAACTGGCTGTTGCCCGCGACCTTCGTCCGCGTGTAATTATTATAAACATATTACTTCCCTATTTGAATCGGATTTTGTTAACAAGTTCATGGGTTTTAATTTTTTACACGGAAACCTAATCCTTTTTCTAAACTAAAATAAAAGTAAAGTTACTCCATTTAACATCAACTATCTGCCAGTAAAAATCGGTCCAGCCGTTTCGGAGATTAGCCAGAACAGACAGACAGACAAAAATTAATATACCCATACGCATTCAGTAAAAGGCTGTTATTTTGAAATTACAAACGGACACTTTAATTTTATTTGTTTGTATAGATGCAACTCCTCTTGCGCATCTCTTAGTGAGTTAAAAGATGTTTTTTTTTTTTTTTTTTTTTTTGATAACAAGATGTTTGTGAGCCCATCCATCAACGTATGTGATCGAGGCTACAGTACATCGCCCGTTACACTCGAGACCACATATTAATTTTCCGAGAGCGATTTGTTCTCCGCTCTCACATTCTTTTGTACCCGATG
This sequence comes from Standfussiana lucernea, assembly GCA_964057025.1. Lineage (NCBI taxonomy): Eukaryota > Metazoa > Arthropoda > Insecta > Lepidoptera > Noctuidae > Standfussiana > Standfussiana lucernea. The sequence continues at coordinate 16,672,041 of OZ059799.1, forward strand.
TAAACGGTAGGAGCACACGATGTCACCGGGCGGCGTGCGGCGCCCGCGCCGTCACCGCGCGGGATCAACGTACAACATAACGGGAAAAAGTGTAACAATAAAACAATCGGCTCTGTCGATCTACACAATGATAATAATTTTGTACTTATATAGAGATTTGCATGTAAATGGAAATTCGCTTTCTAATGGTTGAGGCGGCATTGTGCGCAGATTGTGGTAATGATAGTGAAAGCGCGCGCGCGCAGGACGCGTGCGGCGCCCGGACGGTGGGCTGAAAATCGGCTTTCATAGACTTAGGGATTTCAATTTGCAAGTGCTGGATTTTTTGCCGGATATCGCTTCTATTAGTCATTACTATATACAAAATTGACACCCGAGTTAATTCTGCTCAAAAACGAAGGAATTATATATTTTTATACGAAAAATTTGTATGAAGCTAGTATGAAAAATCTAATTATCGCCTATGCAGAATACAACTGCACTAAACAATACTTCATGATTAAATGAAGTACTCTCACTTTGTAGAAGAACAAACAAGTCTAAATTGGTGATTAAACTTTCCATTCTATATTTGATAGTCGCAGATCAAAGATTCAGTGTCAGCAGTTACACAGTTGTGAACAATCTAAATTATAAATTTTAGCCCTTTTATTGCAAAACGCCGAAAATTAGTTAACTACCCTCATAAGTTTTACAAGATGTGCTAATGAAAATTACAAACGTCAATAACATTTCTTAGAACTCATAGCACAACCAATCAACAAACGATTATCAGAAAAAGGTGAATGTAGTCCATAGTTGGCATTGTTATGAGATATTGCAAATCGTTAAATCACCTATTAAGACTTATTAGAAGACCAAATCAGTGTGGTTACTTAATCACTTGTTTTCAGACTCATTAGAAGACTACTTTGTAATTTGGTATTTTGGTTGCATGTAAAGTTTTAAAACTCATTTTGTGTTGGTAAAATATCAAGCTCAAACTTAGTTGTCTACTTGTGGGTGTACTAGAAACCTCCGCCTACTCCTTCGGAAATATGTGGGTGGTGCTATTTTATGTTACGTGTTGTTAAAAGTCTGTGTTCTTCAACATAAACACTAAAAGGAATCGTTTCATATGTAAAAATAAATAAAAATATATTGACGATTAAATAATTAGCACTATAATCACCTGCAAGGGTATTCCTGTTTAACTTTCCGTTTCAGAGATAAATACATTTTTCATACTAGCTTCATACAAATTTTTCGTAAAAAAAATATAATTCCTTTATCGTGATCACTTGTACCGTAGCTTTCTACTTGTTATCTGTCACTGTGGAGGGCTGAGTATGGGAACCTAATCATAACACTTGAGCTCTCTGTTGAGTGGCGCGGGCGGTACTGCATCGGCACGGGTTTCGCTGCAGACGCGCTGCAGCCGGACTGTCCACACAACACAACTGGCGTGCTTGTCTGTATCAGCTGCCGATATCGACACATTATCGATTTTGTTTACATTATTTATAAGATTGTTGTCTGGTCTCAATTTATTATTGAGGATAATTTATGAATTAGAGATAAAGGCATTATCATGTGGACGAAGCGGTATCACATTGACAAATAGCTATTGAATCACTAAATAACTGATTTTTAGCAGTATTATTTTGTGTAGATCAGCATTTGTGTCAAGACTTCAAAAGCCAAGACAAGATTTTTTTTTTTATGGGCCTTAATATAATCTTAGTAAAAGCGTGCAACGTTCGAACGTGTTACTATAGTTCCATTATATTTAAGAGAACTAGCCAAACACAGACGTATAGGAAAGTGATGTGATGTTTAGTCATGTAAACAGATGACGAGCGAGTAAAGACTGCACCAGCATCACTTGTGTGACGCGTATCGAGCGCGACCAACGACGAGTAAATGCTAGTGGGCGGGGAGATTTATTGGAATGGCGTATTTAACATTTTGGTAATATTTAAATTAAAAGATAATACTAATTGGATAAAAATAGCAGTATTCGTAAAATGCAGTACAATAAGTAAATGAGAAAAAAAGACGGTATAATTGTATTATTTTAGAATTTTCATTATTTGGACAACTTTTTAGAGAAATGTGCACCGACTGTGTAGTTCGAGTACTAGTTTTTGATTATATATATAATATAAGACTAATAGCTCACCCTAAGACACGTCATTTTCTAGAGATTCGAGTTCAAAATTGTTACAATTTTTTTTTTTTATTTAGTACCATTACAATAGCATGCCATAAATGATAGCTATATTATGTGTGTAATGTTTTTCTAATGCATTAGTATATAAATATATTAGCTTTTTGCACTCCTCCAAAGTTTTTGCTTCACATATTAATAATAATTATATAGATATAATTTAGATATAGACTTAAAAAAGAGGTTACAAAAACAAATCTGCACTTCGTGTGGACTACTAATTGAACATATAGGTTTCGCTGCATACATCGTCTCGTAAAAATAGTTGACTAATGGATAAGAGATTACAGTCCCCTCTTTTTGTATGTGTCATCAAATGTAGTGTATCCTCAGAAACTAAAAAATATAAATCGTTTGGCGGCTGAACTTCTTGGCCGGCCGTCTATAAACCGTCTGTCCAATAAATATTCAGGAAAACCTTTATCACAGATAGTTGGATTTAAAACAATAAGAAAAGTCTGTATCGCAATGAGGTCCTATTTGACCCAAAGGTTGACTGGTAGAGAATGCCTTGTGGCATTAAGTCCGCCTATGTACCACTCTTGTACATGAAGTTTAAATAAATAAGTTATAGTATCAGGCGTTACTTTGCGGAAATCATGACATTAAGGGCCTGTTTCACCACCCTCAAGTAAAGTGTCGAGTAGGCTAATCGCCAGTTAAAGTGACCCGTAACTTCAAGTGCGAGTTTCACGACGTCCGAGTAGCACTAATCATAAGATTAACTGACCCGTAACTTACTTGCCACGTCTTCTGCCAATTAGCGTGTTTTACTCGACGGTTAAGTATTGTCTGTTGTCATTTCTTGCATATCACTAACGATCATTTTAAAATAAACGAATAAAAATGGATTTATTTGATTTAATTGATCATCAGTTGGATGAATTAGAATATTCTTCGACACAACGAATAGCAAGGATTCGTGTATTTAAATTCCGTGTTGATTATTTTACGGACCTGGATGAAACTGATTTTTTCGCTAGATTTCGTCTATCGAAATATGCAGTGAACCAAGTGCATAACTTTATAAAACATAAAATAATGCCTACATCGCAAAGGTGAGTGGTATTTTTTAATTATTGAAGTGATTTTACTTACTTATAGATAGGTAACCTATCAAATCATATTAATCCCTCCCTCCTATAATATTTGAAGTAGCTACATATATGTTCTGTTCTGTTACCTGTTGTTTGAAGTAGGTGTAGTACCTACCTAACTTATAAAAATCTTTATTTTAGAAATCAAGCAGTTTCAACAAAAACAAGCGTACTATTAACATTGCGGTATCTCGCTACTGGATCCTACTTAAGAAGTGCGGCTGATTTTTGTGGAGTCAGTCCACCAACAGCAAGCCGTATCGTTAAGAAGGTGACTGTGGCTATTGCTCAACTACGCCCAGTGATAATAAAGTTCCCTGACAACTTAAGCACACTTCAAGATAGTTTTTATGAAATCGCAAGATTCCCCAGGGTAATAGGGGCTGTAGATTGTACCCATGTTACAATAAAGTCACCTGGTACGTTTTATTTTTTAATGTTTATTGTTATATGTTAATGTTTAATTGGGTACCTATTAAAATATTAAAATGTAATCCTTATCTACTTTTCATTTCAGGTGGCAATTCAGCTGAAAATTTTAGGAACAGAAAGTCAAACTTCTCAATTAATGTTCAGGTTGTTTGTGACAGCCAATTAAAATGCTTGGATATTGTAGCAAGATGGCCAGGATCTGTTCATGATCAGACAATTTTCAATAATTCATTTTTGAAACACAGATTTGAAACTGGACAATTTAGAGATGGCTTACTTCTCGGTGACAGTGGATATGAGTTAAAGCAATATCTTTTGACACCCTTTCTGAACCCATCATCCCCGGCAGAAAATTTATATAATGAGTCACACATTCGAACAAGGAATACTATTGAAAGATGTTTTGGTGTGTGCAAGAATAGGTTTCCTGTGCTTAGGCGACAGATAACGTTAAAATTAGCTCGTGTACAAGCTATAATAGTTGCCTGCTTTGTATTGCATAATATTGCAATTGATATTAATGAAAGAAACTTTGGGGACAACTACAACTCAACTGATACACAGACTCTGGAAGAAATTGCAGCACAGAGCCCTGAGCTGAATTATGATCCTAGAAATAGACTGGTGCAAGAATATTTTTTACCATTACTAAATAATAATAGACCCTAAATAAAACAAACAATTTATTTATTTAAAATTCTTTCCTAATTTTAATTTATACTCTTCTTCCTTCCATTTGCGCTCCTTTTCTTTAAACTCTGCCTCCTTCTTGCGTTCACTTTCTTCAAATTCCCACACCTTCTTTTTTTCACTTATTTCTGCTTCCAAAAAATCTCTTTGGAGCTGAACTAGTTCCAGCTTAGCTTGAGTCAGCTCATCAAAAAGTGTTTTTTTTGGTGTATTAGCTGTAAAAAAACCATAGTGAAATTAGGTTGAGAAAGAAATTGTAATTTTTTATATATATTACAATGCTATTATTATGTCATACCAATCAGTGCAGGATGTTTTCTTGATTTTAAATTTCTTCTGCTAGTGACATCCCATTTTTTATTGGCAGAAGTAGTTGGAGTTATGAGACATTTCCCATTTGGGGTTTCATCCAAAGCTATGTCTGTAATAAAAATTAAGTATGTATTAATTTTAAATGTATGTTTGCACATGGGCACGGTAAGTATCAGACTGGATGGTTACAGATATTAATTAACCAGTGTGAGATAGACCCTAACTTTACATGACTGCTGTTGCTGTTAATTTATCATTACTGCTATTACTTGAAGAATATCAAAGGTTACAATTAATGAAAAGTATAAAAAATAATATCAACACATACTTACCATTTACATTGTCTACTTTTAATATATTTGTTTCTTCTGGAACTGTTTCTGCACTAGTAGTGGGTGGCAATGGTTCAAACTCATTTGTAACGAATAGTACAACTTCTGTAAAAAAGTACAGCAATAATTAGCAATCAAGTTAATGGGAAATAAATAATGATTTAACTTTGATTGTGCGACACAGCAGGCACATTTTAATTCTTTTGCAAATATGTTGATAGGTACCTACATGACATGATAGGTAGTATTATGGATACTTACGGTTTTGAGTAGCCTCACTTTCTACAACCTCAGTTGTATCCATTTGTGATGGTGGAATTCTCAAAAATTCTTCCATTTTAGGAACATCAATTCTGTCTGTAACAAAGCATATATTTTATTTAAATAGGTATGACTAATTATTTACAATAAACCACTTTCGATTTCAAATAGACCGCACCGGTAAAGACGGTCACGTTCCCTAGTGCTTTTTTAAACAAGTGAACAAGCTTACCTTCTTGAGTTTGTGGCAATATATCGGAGTCGAAAATACTGTCCAAGCCATCGGTGCTTAACGTTATCATGGCTTTAATCTGTTCTTCCACATTATCGAGTGGAGGAGCAGTGTTCTTACCACCTCCGGTACGGTAAAGTTCCGAGCGACATGCAGCTGACTTTTTCCTGACTGTACGTTTCAAGCCCTCATATTTGACCTTTAATGTTTTGGTCGATCTGAATATGCCTCCAGATCGAGCATTAAATTCGTTTTGAATGCTTTCCCAAGCGGCTTCTTTCTTTTTCCACGTCGAACCATCACTTTGTTTATTCTCCAGCACAGCTTGGTATTTTTGTACAAGTGAAACTAAAATATCCCTCTCATGTAAAGAAAAGTTTGCACTTCTATCTCTTTTAACTTTATCCATGATAATTAAATAGGTAAGTACTTAATAACTTATCAAATTAAAATCACACGCGTATTTCCAACCAAACAGACAATCCACTCAAACACCACAATGCATAAATGACAGCTGCAATAGTGCAATGACGTTTGACGAGTGACATTGACGTAATATTGAACGAATGTGACGTATGATTTGTTACGTTACTCATTTAACCAGTAAGTTGTTACTCGGAGCTTATTTTTCGTTTGTGAAATTGACAAAAGATACTCGTAACCTTTACTTGCTGATTAACGTTAATTAAGAAGTAACTAATCAACGCTTTACTTGGAGATGGTGAACGAGGCCCTAAATGTTATGCAAAATACGTAGTTTTGATTCCGCGACAAAGATCCAATGCCTGCATAGAGTATTTAACCACTAGAGAGCTTATAGGCCGATTTCTTCTAAGTACACGACTCACTACTGCGGGCCGGGGGACGGGGAAGAACGCGCGCCTGCAATTGGTCAGTTCAAGGTCAACTTGCATAGGTATGCATATAGTTAGGGCTGATCTATTTCATTAGGGGAAAACAGTCGATATCGATAAAATGGATTTTAACATTATGAAAAATACTCAATTAAAATCGTATAAAAATAATGATATTTAATCAAAAACAATCGATTACAAAAAACATGTATCCTGTTATTATTCATTTTTAAATGAATTAATTTGGTAAATGTTTTTCGAATTCAAGTTTTAGGGTCCTGAACGTATAAATTGCACCTTCTTTTTAAGTCGGTTAAGAGTAGATAGGTATTTTATTGCAGTATTTGAATTGAATAACATTTTTATTAATTTAAATTGTATTATTGTCGATATCAATTTCGGATAGTAAAGGCAACAGCACGGGTTTCTACTATAAACACACAAAGGGAAAGAAAGGGATAAAAGAATTAGAATTGTCTAATGAAAGAACGAGACATTTCCAAAAGACATCAACGCGGAAATCAAATCGTGTGCTCTTTCACCCAACCACCATTTTAACGAGACCTCTACGGTCGCTCATGATCTGATTAAATCAAAAAAAAAACCGACTTCCAAAAAAAAACACTAAAAAAGTGGAAAATAACTTTACTTTCCGAAGTCGGTGACTATTGTTTGTTTTTTTCATAAGTATGTATTTACAAACAAAAAGTATCTATGTAGTGTATCAACTATCTAGTGTCCACGACACAAGCCTCGTTGCTTAGTGTGGCACTAGATGGCGCTGTGTGTAGTGTCCAGCGATATTATTATTATTATTGACTTTTTTGCCACCGACTTCGGAAAGTAAAGTTATTTTCCACTTTTTTAGTGTTTTTTTTTTGGAAGTCGGTTTTTTTTTTTGCAAAAAAGTTTTTATTTTACCCTTTTTAGTTATCGTATCACATACAAATCCTTGTCAAGTATCAATTTCGCAATTTCTTTTACTTGGATGAAATTTTTTCCAGCTATTTTGATTTCAAAACCAAACTGCTGAACCGATTTTGATAAAATTTCTATGGGACCAATCGGGAAGTAGATCCATTCAGATAAAAGAAGAATTTTTCAAATCGGTTCATAAATGACGGAGATATGAGGTAACAAACACAAAAAAAAAAAAAACACCGAATTGAGAACCTCCTCCTTTTTTTGAAGTCGGTTAAAAATAATTTTCTTACTGTTTACTTACCGGTGAAAAGTCATGCCATCCTTTTTGTAACTAGATGTTTTGGAATGTTTCCTACACCACTTCACCGCGCATGAAGGCATTTTGATGCGTTATAATTACATAAAATGTTTAAAAAATTGGAATAATTTAGCGTGCACACATACTTGGTCACAACTAAAATGGTTACTAGTACCGTAGCCTATATATAGGCGACAAAACACAAATAGTTTTCGAGCATCGGGGCACTGTATGCGCAGTCAAGTGGTTATATAGTCTTTGAATGCCTGGATGCAGAAAACAGCACCGCCCTCCCGCCCGCAAAAAAAAACGCACATGCAGGATTAGCAATAATAATTAGCATGCCATACACTTAATTTAAAACTACATATTTTGCATAACACTTAATTTAAGACTATAACGAAGCCATGGTGTAAAGATCAAACTGTAAAATATAAAGAAAACTAGGTGATTCCAGTAGCTCGGTTTATTAGAGGCAGACATGACAGGAGCATCACCTGTCACAGCCCGCCATATTGACAGGGCATAAGCAATATGCAACTGGCCATACATTACACAAACCACAAGTTCAAAGAAATAAAAAAATGATTTTAGATGATAACAAAACAATACATCTGAAGTGAAAAATTTCAACCAAAATTTGGAGGTCCCTGTATGTGCTTGCTGTAGCTGGAAAAATAAAAATTCGTCCATTGTGATGTAGGAGACTGCACGGAGGACATTCATCCTCAAGTCACACCATCGGCCATCGACTTGATGTGAAATACATGAAAGTTCGGCGAACTGCAAGGATTTAACTGCGGGTTCAATTTTAGCACGTCGCGTCGGTAATCACTCGAGTGTTTCGACGAACTCCAATTAAGCTCTGTGCGTGTCGCGCTTACTGCATGCTACGAGGATCGTGTGTCACTTCAATTCACTTTATTATGAGAATGAGGTTTTGTGCATCGTTCAAACGATTTATGTTATTTATTAAAAACTAACTTCAATTAACAGTTAAAAACCACAGTTATAAGTTAGGGTATAAAAATCACAATTAATCATGATGATGTGACAATCACGTGTATTTTTTCGTGGGACGAAAAGTATGAATTTAATGTGTGACGCGTAAAATATTTTTACCAATAATAAATTAAAAACCCGAGCAAGTGATTTTTGAGCAAGCGAATGTGATTAAAGGACGACCCGTTATCGGTCATTAAAAAGTAAACATTAAAAATTAAATTATGTAAAAAAACTAGCCAAAAGTATGCAACATAAATTAGAATTATAATGAAACTAACAATGACGTTACATTGAATAGAATAAATATCACTAAATAAAATGGAATGAGATTTTAATTATGAATAAAACATTTTTATTGGATTGACCGGATCTACTATGGTACGGTTCGAATTAGACAGTCATGAACTATAATCATCGTATGGATTGAAGCCACTTAAGCCAAGCCTTTTACTTTCGAACATTGATCATGGCTTTGTATCCCAAAGTTAAGGTCAGTAATATGAAGGGTGAAAGTTTAGTACCAGCGCTACCACGGTTCAGCATAATCTCGAACCAAAGTAACGGATGCCAGCCAGTCGCCTTCGCCAAATATTAACGCACCAGTGTAAACGCATAATAATGAACCTCGAACATTTTCCTCATACAGGTGAATCCGAATATATTATTATTTATGAATGAAAAAAAAAATGTTTTCAGTATTAACTTTATTTGTGTATGTCGATGACGGAATTTCCATGTGGGTAGACACGGGGAATGCTAAAAAGACGCCTAGTTCTGTTTCATTGCTTTACTATTCAGCTGATGGTTCAATTACATTGCTGTTTTGACCGAGGTCTTAAAAAGTAGTGATTGTTGAGTTAGTTGCGACAATGGCTGATGATATGTAAGTGTGGCGTGGGAGACGCGGGTATCGTCAGCAGAGCGCCCTTCGCTCGCCATCCTTCGGCTTTCTCCTGAGCGACCCACTTCTGAGCGCAACTGGTGCGACCGGGCCAGTCGCGTCGAAAGCTCATGAACTTATTCACTATAAGTAATACGACGGTGCCGCAGCAGCGTTTTTATTTATCGATCGACCTCTTACTAGTGAACATTTTTCATAAAGGTACGCGTTACGAGCTCGTTGAACGCTTTTTTTTTTATAGATGACTTGATTAAGCTTCGTGCAAATTCGTTTTCAAAAGAATTTGTCGGTTTAACTGGCAATTAAACACCACGGCAGGCAATAAAGACGCCACGTGAATAACTCGTTCTCGTTACCCACCACGGCTAGCACTCATATAGCGCACACTTAATTAAATCAAAAGAGGTCAAAGAATAAACTAAGGATAATTAGTGATTAGCCATTACGTGATTCAGCGTGCAGGTTATTATAGCTATAACGGTGCGGGTCAGGGTCCTCATTGAAGCCCCCAAAGCGTGTGGTCACCGCTATATTTGCTACAATCCGGCTGTGTACCGCGCGCTGGACCGAGAGCGATAGATACAAGGCCTCGGTCAGTCAGTGGGCAGATCAAGGAAGGTCATTCACTACGTCTGCTCTCACCCATTTAAGCAATAACTTAAAGGTGGCTCTCTGAGGGAGTCAGTGCAACATACAAGGTTACTAAGGTACTTTTGGTGTAAACGGACCCTTCACGAAGCCGTCAACGAAGCATCAAAAATATGGTTGGGAATCGACTTTTAAGGGGGTGAAAAATCACGGTTTACGCTAGGAATCAATGTAACGTACTCAGAACATTGTGCTGATGGATGCATTGAATAGGTAGTACAGGGTTCATGGAGGTATTTAGAGTTATAACACTTATAACATTAGAAACTTGTGAAAAGGTTGGAACTTTGACCTCCAATGTCTCTGTAACTAGAAGGGAATACCTGGGAACCAGGTATGACCCAGAACAAAAAAAAACCGCCCACACCCCACAGTTATGTACGTAGTTTTTTTCAACCGTTAGTTACATGTATGGCCATGCCTATTTTTTTTCCTAATTTAATAATGTGTAGCGGTTCCTAGAAGGCACCTACTCTCCAAATTTCAACTGTGTGGTACCTATAGTCTCGGAGTAAAATGGCTGTGACATACGGACGGACAGACAGACAGACGGACGGGACGAATCGATAAGGGTTCCGTTTTTGCCAATTGGCAACAGAACCTTAAAAATGATCGCAATGACGGGGAGAACAAGTGCGTATCGGCCTCGTTAAGGGTCTATGTACACCCATTATGTATCGCAGCAGTGGAACATTGCTCTAATCATTCTCTATTTGGCTTTGCGACAGCAACATGTACATGGACTGATAGTCCCTGGTCGTTGGGAGTGGCCCTTCTGCGTGTAGTGTCGGTGTGTCGTAGTGCAGCGACCGCTGGCGGCGCGCGGCGGCCGACCCTGACCGTCACGTCATCGCTATATATACGCGGTGCACATCGTCGCCAGGCGCTCCACTTACGTCACGACATCGGAACACATAGTGGACTAGGAAGTTAGGCGCACGCGGCTGACGGCTCGCGGTTCCACACTCAGCTAAAGTTTACACTGTTAGAATTGGGGTAATTCATGTATTAGCAGCAATAGTGCTCAAAATAAGGGAAGAAATTGGCTTCGCTTATTTAAAGTTTAGGTTGCCTGTTCATATAATAAGAGCATTAATGAGATCAGGTCCCGCTATCCTTGACCTTCACACGATCCTCCTATGATTTCGCCGGTCTACTTATTTTATGAAGTATTCCCATTTGAGCACCGATTTTAAGAGTATCAATGCTTAGAGCACCAAAGATATTCCCCATTGAGCACCAAGCTTCAAAATATATGCATATTGATGAGTGCTGAATCGGGAATATCTTTGATGCTCTTAAAATCGGTGCTCAAATGGGAATACTTCATTTTTATTATTTAGCTTTTCTTTGTTCTACATGTTATCCCCTAAGCATCAGTTTAGTTTCACACTCCCTATGAAATTGTAATTCGTTATCGTATACATTCCCGCCACAGACTCACAGCAGTTCACAGCACACAGTCACCGAAACCTCTACGAGAGTTGCCTCAACGGAACCAGCAGGACAGCGATGCCGGCCGATGTGTTACAGGACAGGTCGCGTGGTTGCAGTTGCGGTGCTGTTGATGATGCCACATGTTGTTCTGTTATGTTCCGCTATCGTTGAACTCAAAGGCTCTGTGGCACTTGTAAACAGAGACGTACAGGGCCTAGGGAACTGTTGTTATTCATATCAATCATCCCATGATACCTGTCGTCGTCGTTTTGTCTTCTTTATTTGGGAAAGCGCTATATGTTTATTTTAGAGAAAACTACAAACAAAAAATATTTTTTAATAAACATAGAGAAGCTTTTAAACTTTTACCATTTGTTTCTTCTTTCGAGGAAATTTGGCGCGGCCTTTGGTCGAGCACAGATTGGACGGACTCAGCTGTGTGACTCGCTTTGATCGCAAAGAAACGACTTTTTCCTGCAAAAAATCTGTAGCGTCCAAGTTTTCTCGACGACAGACCGGGGCTAAGTAATAGGCTCGGGAGAAAGCTTTAAGGTATTTTTTTGTTGGAGGACGAAAATAAAATAAGTAAACAGTAGCGCGCGCGGTGAAATCAGGATCAAGTTAGTTCCATAGGGCTTCGCTCCGCAAATGTAATGCGAGTTGCTACCCGAGCAGCTGCTTTGTTTGATAGAAAGCACAATTTGTACATTATTTTTAACTGACTTAATTTTTACCCTATGTTTTCAACCGTTACATAAAATGGATGGATTGATAAAAATAAGTAAGATGAAAGGGCTGCTCGAAGCCTGAGCGCGCGTAGTTGACAACACTAACAGTCGTCCGGCAGCGAGATGGAAAGCCGGCTGGCTGGCACAGGGGCGTGGATAATAGCGCAAACGAACTAGGCCTATACCAAAGCCTATATAACCACTTGACTGCGCATACAGTGCCCCGATGCTCGAAAACTATTAGTGTTTTGTCGCTAACGGTAAATGGTCAATAATAATAAACGTTGCTTTTTTGTTGGTTTAATTTGACACCGAATTTGTTTACCGAATAAACGTCTGCGTTTGTTTGTGTGTATGAAAGCGCGGTTATAGGGCTAGTATTCGACGGGCCGTGTTTTAATACGGGTGATGTACACTTATCGATTTCCGATTTTAAGAAAAAACAAAAAAAAATACCTACCCATTTTAATATTGATTCGGGTCGAGAATCATTAGCATAGTTACCTCTTAGAATTTGACGAGGATGCAAAACTACACTAAATTTAAGGTGTCCTATACACTATACAGGGTGGACGGCACACCGACGCTGAAACGGTTACCAGGTATTCAGTACATCATTCTGAACCCTCTACATAGAAATATATTCAGCGGTATTTAAAAAAAAACAGCTGTTCCAGACATTTTGACCCTGTATGTATTGCGGTCCCTTCCACCTTGTATTTGTGAGCGAAAGATATCCAAAATTATAATATGGCTCTAACTATAACATTCTCTAAAACTACTTTTGAACACACCAAATCTAATAATATTGTAAATATTGTCGCCTAATTAATACATTCATTGGCGTTCAACATGAATAGAATAAGCATTGCAATCAACGAATGTTTTAATAAGAACTGTAGGTTTGATATTTTAGGTGTCTTCGAGTGTAAGTTAATTATAACCAGTGATCGGAATAGGTAGAGCTAATGTGCCTAAAGTTCAAGGAACAGAAACGAAAAGTGGAGACTTCCTTACGACAGTTTTTTTTTTCGGAATATTTGTTCCGATGTCGGAACATTACTTAAGTACAACTAAAATTAATAAAGTAAAACAACTATCAAATTCATTTACTGTTTCTGTTTTAAAAAAAGTGCACGATTTTTATTGTTTAAAAAAATAATGGTAATCTCCTTATCTTCGTTTGAACGCCGTAAGTGCTGAAGCTAATTTAATTTTCATACCAGCTTTAATAGTTAGAAGTAATAAGGTAAAAAAAAACTGTTTATAGGTTTTCATACCATTTATTCATTTTGTACAATTATTGGAACTAAACGTAAACAGAAATCAACCGCAATAATTAAGATAGTTACCAATCTTAAGACTCAGTCAGAATATTATTTATTTCTGTTGATGTTGACAGTTGTCCCTTAATCTGATTCGGTACAGTTTTCATCAGGAAAGGAGTTTTCTTTGTCGTCGCTAGATTTATCTTCTTGCGGAGAACTAAAATAAATTATGAGCAGTTTTTCCATTTTATCTGTCTTCAAACGATTTCTTTTTGCATTTAAAATCCATTTATAGGTAGAGAAGGTCCTTTCAACATCAACTGAAGTTATAGGTACATATTTATAGCACGACAATGATTAATTTTCATGGTCAAGTTCTTTTTCTTTATTGTCACAATTAATGTCTCTTAATGCATCTAGTTCGGGATTTCTGTTTATGACGTTTTCTAATTTTATTTTAATTGGTTCAGACGAACACCAGTTTAGAACATTTTCTTGCTTCGTCAAATTTCTCCTTGTTGTCGAAGTCGGTTAAAAAGGAAAAATAATGAATTCAATTAGTTTACTGTACTTACTGATTAATAAATAACATTACTATTAAATGTACTTAACTGATTCCGAGACATTTCCGAGTTCCAGAAAAAAAATATTCGTAAAAAAAAAAATTGTCGTAAGGAAGTCACCACTTTTCGTTTCTGTTCCTTGAACTTTAGGTACTTTAGCTCTACCTATTCCGATCACGGATTATAACTCAAGGAAATCTAATCTATTGGCCAGATCTGCATGTTTGCTTTTTTGAATTGCAATTAGTGATTAGTGTGATCACTACGTTTTTTCAATTTTTTTTTGTTCTGGATTCTGTACCTAAAAAAAAATAACCTGTCCACACACACCCTATATTTTTGCTATTTTACATACATACGTCGTTTCTATCTGTTGGGCAAGGCCTCCCCTTTCTCCACTATACATATAACCAATTGACTGCGCATACAGTGCCCCGATGCTCGAAAACTATTGTTTTGTCGCCTACATATAGGCTACGGTACTAGTAACCATTTTAGTTGTGACCAAGTATTAGATCTGTGTGCACGCTAAATTATTCCAATTTTTAAACTTTTTATGCAATTATAACGCATCAAAATGCCTTCATGCGCGGTGAAGTGGTGTGGGAAACATTCCAAAACATCTAGTTACAAAAGGGATGGCATAACTTTTCACCGGTAAGTAAACAGTAAGAAAATTATTTTTGATTTAATCAGATTATGAGCGACCGCAGAGGTCTCGTTAAAATGGTTGGTCGAAAGAGTTCACGTTTTGATTTCCGCGTTGATGTCTTTTGGAAATGTCTCGTTCTTTCATTAGACAATTCTAATTATTTTATCCCTTTCTTTCCCTTTGTATGTTTATCGTAAAAACCTGTGCTGTTACCTTAAATATCCGAAATTGATATCGACAATAATAAAATTTAAATTAATAAAAAAGTTCAATTCAAATACTGCAATAAAATACCTATTTACTCTTAACCGACTTAAAAAAGGAGCAGGTTATACGTTCAGGACCCTAACTTGAATTCGAAAAACCTTTACCAAATTAATTCATTTTAATAATCAATAATAACAGGATACATGTTTTTTGTAATCGATTGTTTTTGATTAATTATTTTTTACGATTTTAGTTGAGTATTTTTCATAATGTTTAAATTCATTTTATCGATATCGACTGTTTTACGTTAATCAAGTAGATCAGCCCTGTCGAGGCACACCTATGCAAGTTGACCTTGAACTGACCAATTGCAGGCGCGCGTTTTTCCTCGTCCCCCGGCCCGCGGTAGTGAGTCGTGTACTTAGGAGAAATCGGCCTATAAGCTCTCTAGTGGTTATATGCGAAACCAGAATACAGTTTGTTCAGAATAAGTAAGTGAATCGATTCCAATAATTTTTATATTATTATCATGTTATATTTTGTCCCAAAAATATTTAAAAAAGGTTACGACTTGGACACCGAGCGACACTTAGTACCTATCCGCAATCATACGCGCACAACACAGGCATTAGGCGCGGGCGCACAGTAAGACGCCGCGGGGTATGTTTTTGTGCGGACAACCAGGTAACATAACAAGTTTATAACTTTGTGATTTTTCATGATACAGTTTTGAAATTTTGTAAATAGATTTTTTACATAAAAATACTAGACACGTGTTTCAGGTTTGACATATACTAAAACTAATGTTGTATACTCTATGCCTTTCTCTTTCAAAATCTCTCCAACTTGGGGCAAACATAGCCAATATTACTATTATTTACTTATATACGTATAGTTTTACTTATATGATAAGCTTTAGTAGTTTTGCTTTATCCAACGGCTTAGCACACGTCATAATGCCATGGAAGTTGGGTAGGCGTCTGGTAAGGGATGCAACTTGCGGCATTCCATCTTCCTAGCGTGGACAGCGCTGGGGCGGCTGCTGCAGGAGCTGAAAACCTCAAACGGCGCAAATAGAATAACTTAATTGTTACATAGTTACATAATGTGTTTGAGCCATTTGGGGCTGAAATACTAGAGCCATGGGCATGCCCACCTACTATTTTAGGATATTGCCAAGCGGTTGGTCGACTTTTCACGTGACCAGAGGGCTGGCCTTTTTTTTGGCCAAAGAATCATCATTGCTATCCAACGTGGCAATGCTGCCAGCCTTCTGGGCACTTTTCCTATTGACAACGATGTGGACGAATATATTGACGCCCTGTAATTCTTTTCCCATTTTGATACTTGTACATATTTTTATTATTATTAGAGCTTTAATAGTGAATTACATTATTCGTGTGTCAGGAAGCCGAGCTGAGCACGTGGACGGCGTTCCTGCAGCGCGCCGTGGATGCCACCTACAACACCGAGGTCGTTATCGACAACCTGCACAACATCATCGGTGAGCGCACACTATTCTTCAATACAGGGTAGCCATTTACTCAACGAACTGGTCCTACGCGTAAAATTTCTATATATGCAACGTGAATAGGACGCACTATTCACTTCGCTTCTCGACTACTGAAACGCCATAATCAGAACGCACGTGTTTCAGCGTACGCCCTAATAAGAGTCAAGTTGTAACGTACGCCGTATTAGCGATGTGTCGCGGACCCATTGTCCGCATGACTGACGCTACATCGCCAATAACACGACACTTACCATTAAAACATTTATGTGAGAGATATAACATGTCCGGTTGTGTGACGCGCCCGGCCGCGGGCCGGTGCTACCATGTCCGCGCGTGGGGGTTTATGTCCAGCTGAGGATCCCATGTTGCCCGTGACATAAGCTCGTGTTTGATCCGAGACATAGGTTACATTTATAGATGATATAATGTTGATTAAATCACATTATGAACCTAACCTAAAAATATTTTTAGCGTCTACGCATCACGGTTCGTCCGGCATAATTGCATTTGCGGTTGCGCCAGCATCGACGTGGAGAGAACTTTCCATTTATTTCCAATTACTGGCCAACAGGAAAATTGTCATGCTCAGGAAAGGGAAAGAAAAAAAAGATCGCAACTCTTGTTATTTTTAACCGACTTCAAAAAAAGGCGGAGGTTCTCAATTCGGTTGTATTTTTTTTTTTGTGTTTGTTACCTCATATCTTCGTTATTTATGAACCGATTTGAAAAATTCTTCTTTTATCTGAATGGATCTACTTCCCGATTGGTCCCATAGAAATTTCATCAAAATCGGTTCAGCAGTTTGGTTTTTAAATCAAAATAGCTGGAAAAAATATGTCATCCAAGTAAAAGAAATTGCGACTTCCAAAAAAAACACAAAAAAAAAGTGGAAAATAACTTTACTTTCGGAAGTCGGTGCCAAAAAAGTCAATGATACAAACCATAGTCACCGAAACAAACCATAGTCACCGACTTCCGAAAGTAAAGTTATTTTCCACTTTTTTTTTTGTTTTTTTTTGCAAATACGTTTTTATTGTAGATCGTTAGTTCTCGTGTATGCAACTTGATGCCGCGACGCTTTGTGCGAGGACATTGTTCCTCAGTCATATGTCCCAGTGTAGTCTTGTGCCTGCTCGGTCATTTTTAAGATCGCTCCGTACTAGTTCATTTCGGACAGTGAACTAGTTCATTCTATTAGTTCTAATAGCTCTATTCGATCTTCGCTCTCGGTAAGCATTTCCATAGAGAAAAGCGCGGATCACTCGCAGAGTAAATACGCACTCAAGGTATTAGCAAAGACATTATTATACATAAACCACTACGTATAAATAAAAAAAAATATATAAATGCAACATCTATAATTATTAAATTAATCTCTGTTTATTATTACCACACTATTGTTTATACATACTATAGGTATAAACTTCCAATTTGCGAACACAGCTCTTCTCCCGTGTTTGGGCGATAAGCTAAAATAGACATTAAGGCATTGAAATAACGCGCATCACATCTCATTCTTGCGAATTCGGTCGATCGGGTTCGGATAGCATCGTCATTCGTCGGCTATTCTCTCTCGTTCTCATTCATTCACAGAGACATCGAATGAAAACGTATATCGTTTCTGTCAAACAATCAGTCAGACTGTTTCATTTCTCGTTCGGGCGATGTACGAGTTCGGAAAGAGCTATTTGACCTATTAGACCGGTTACAAGCCAGCGTTCGGAAACGTTTCTTCTAGTACAGTGCGAAGATACGGCTCTTAATCGTTCATCGTTCACGAACTACACAAGACTATCCCAGTGTAACCGGTGCGTCTCCATGATGTTGCAGCGGAGCAGCGGCGCTGCGTGCGCGAGGTGTCGTCCAGCAGCGTGTTCACGTCGCTGACGAGCGAGGGCGCGGCGGGGGTCGCGGGGGGCGCGGGGGGCTCCCCGCTGGGCCGGCGCGCGCCCTCGCTGGCCTGCAGCACGCCCATCGCGCGCGACTAGCGCCGGCCCGCGCTCTGCTGCCTGTCCGGCTGCCTGCGCTAGTCGGCGCACACGATCTATGCGCTATGCTCGGGGAGCCTGATGAGCCTCCACTAACTATCTCGTTCAGTTCAGTTTCGAATAGTAAAGCTAGATTATCTCGTGCTTATGTTGTGATCTCGAAGTTAGACGGCTAATGGCTGGTGCCTGCTGTAAATATTCAACGTGTGTAATTTGGTTATGAGTCAGAGACCGTGTGCTTCACGACAACTGCCCTGTATCATGCGGATGCAGCCGGGCGCAGACGCTGGTGCGTGTGCGCGTGCGTCGATGGTTGCGCGCTCTGTATTACTGCTTCCAGTCGATATAAATAGCGATCACTCAAGCAACTATCGACGCAACGCCAATACCGTGCCGTATTTAAATATTTTTATGATTTTGTAATGACTATGCGAACTGCGCCAAAACACTCGACACTCGATATTCTCTGGAATATTTACAGTGTTGTGATCATCTACCCGCTGTAGCGGTACCGACGTCCGCCGCGTTCAGGTCTCCGCTCACTGGCTCGTAGCGCGGCCGTGTGCGAGCAGGTTACGTTGTCGGAGCGCCGCCAGTGAGCCGAGAGGTTTAACGTCATGCGTCTGTAGATACATGACGCTCGAAATAAACGATATATATGAAGTCATGGAGCGATAAAGCGCTGAGATAGAGTCGTTTATGTAATGAAACGTGTGAGTACAAATGCTGCCGTGTGTTACCCAGCACTGCCTTATAGTGTGTGTTCAATTCGCGCCACTGTCGAATCTTACATATTATCTGCGTTACGTTTGTTAAGATGTATCACTAATTGTAACGATATCGTATTCGCTTGTAAAGTGTACGCGTTGCTTTGCGGAGACTGTCTCCGTAGCGATTATATAAATATTGTCTTAGAGTTAAATTAATAAGTATAGAGTTTGTATGAGATTTGTACAGGATGATGTTGCTTGTCAGACGCTGTAACTGTTGTGCGTCAGTGTGTGTGCACGCCGCGCTTAACTGCTGCACTCGATGCCGATTCAAGCGCCGGTCAAGTTTTGATAAGAGCGGCTGATCGAGCCCGAGTCGCCGCTAGGTCCGGCCCGCGTGCGGACTGCCGCGGAGTGAGGCTCAGGTGTCGCTCGTGCGCGCGCACCGGCACTTGATGTTTAAGTTGCAAGTGTATTACGTTTTGCCCTCTTGTGCCTATTCATGTTTTACTTTGATATTGTTTTCCTGGTGCTGTATGTTAGTGTTACGTCGTCGTGCTGCTGACTCGCTGCGCACTACGGCGGCGCCCGCGGACGCGACTGAGCTCACTACTAACCTTACGTGCTCGCGAGCTGCTGTAATCCTTTCACAGGTACTTATTGTACCTCTGACTTTGCATCACTATCAAAATGTCAGTGATCTTCATTTATGTTACAATAAAGTCGCTGTTAGGTTGCACTTGTCTGAGGTAAAAAAGTTCTGTAGTGTAGTGTGCATGCGGTTAGTGTCAGTGTGTCGCCGCGTGGCGGAAGCACTTGTTCGAACTAGTTTAGGGTTTTTGACATTTTTACATTATTCCTAATTGATAGCATACGCCGTAGTTGGGCAGGCGGCAGGCGGCAGGCGGCAGGTCGCTGCGGGAATGTTGCGGTGTGAGTGCGCGCTGTCGGGTGCCGAAGTGCGGCAAGTTTTTACAAATCTACTATCTTCTAATGTAGTATAATTATGGATCTGGTATTTTCACCGAAATGCTTCTTTGAGGAACGTTTTGTGCTTCAATGTTAATATTATATGTAATTACTTTATATATTTAGCAGTATTACTATAATAAAATTATAAAACAAATCGAGATTAATACATTGGTATTACAATATATTTATTATGTATTTTAAAATGTATAAGTAACAAGATGTGGCCAAATTTTCCTTAGCATGTCGGTATGACGTCACGCGTGTCGCGCCGGCGACGCGTGCGAGTCGGACGCGGACGCGACCACTGTAACGTATTCACTTGGCAACTTTAACTTATATTGTTACGAACATAGTATTTTGGATCCTATACTTCTATGAAAAGGGTATCATTTTAAAGTTACAATGGTTAGTTATAGCACGAGAAAATGGATCATTCCTAACCTAAGCCGAATTGCGCTATACACAGGTTTCCCCTCTCCTCTTTCTTAGAATAAAAAAGAGGTAGTCCACCTAGCGCACCCGTCCGAGTGGCGCGTAGCCTAGTCCACGAAGGGCACCCATCAATATTTTTGGCTGGTGCTCTTCGTGGATTCAAATTTATTTTTACGTTTTTGTCCACGAAGGGTAGCTGTGACTCAGCAGTCTAGTGCTGAGATGTAAATAGGTTTTCAGGACGTTATTAAATGAAGATATCGATAAAAATCACTAGAACGTACTATCAGCAGTAATTCCATTGCTCGTACTACTACTCTATTGTTGTTACTACTCGCGGCTGCAAACAGAAAAAGAAAGAAAAACATTACAAATAGTGATAAAACAATAATTAAAAAGACAAATAGTAAAAATAATAAGATATAACGGTCCCGCATGACGAGAACCTCGTGAAAGCAGAGAAAGATAAGCAATTCAAGTATCTAGATCTTGCTCGCGAGGTTGTCGACATGTGGGACGTGAATACGGCAGTCATTGTGCCGATAGTCGTATCGGCCAATGGTTTAATAGCCAAGAGCCTCGACCGACATCTGAGGAGGCTCTCGCTTGGCGGCTGGATCAAGGGCTTGATTCAGAAAGCAATGCTTCTGGACACGGCGCGTATTGTTAGGAGGTTCCTCTCTCAAGAGTCCTTACCACCGGTAGCTCGGACCCTGTTCCCGGTGCCGGGGTGGGCTACAATTTTTTAGTTTTTTTTTTTTTAATGTTTATTGTAAGAAATATTTAAAAATGTAATGTGTTATTATTATTTTATATGGGAATATTTAGAAATGTAAAAAATAAAAAATAAAAATAAATATAGGAAAAATAATAAGAAATAAAAATAACCCAGCAAAAGTATATAGTAGTATATTAATAGTTCTGGGTAGGTAGTAGATGTGTTGATACTATGATTGAATTAACTTCTTTAATAATATTTATATTTGTCTAACTTTTACTTTTTATGAGGTAACTTATCAATTTACTCTTGAGTGACTAAAGTGTAAGCGCCCTGGTAGCGCGAAATTAAAATTTTCTTAAGTTTTTTTTTTGGCAATTTTCAGGTCAGTGTCTGGCTGTAAATATTATTTTTTAAGATTATAATTATAATACTTAATTGTGATATCAACATTTAGGAAAGAAAAGGACTAGTATGATACGTAAGTATCTACAAATAATAAACATTCAAGTGTTTTTTATCGATATTTGATAACGTCCTCAAAAACGAATACATCCCAGCACTAGGCTGCTGAGTCATAGGTGCCCTTCGTGGACTAGGCTAGGCGCCACTCGGACGGGTGCGCTAGGTGGACTACCTCCTTTTTATTCTAAGAAAGAGGAGAGGGGAAACCTATGTATAGCGCAATTCGGCTTAGGTTAGGAATGATACGTCGGGTCAGGTTAGGAATAGGGTTCGGTTAGGAACAATTTTTTTTTTTTATCAATTTCCTAACCTAACCCGCGGCAGGGTTAGGGTTTCGGGTCAGGTTAGGAATAATCCGAGAAAATCGCTTTTGACTTTTGTAAGCGTTTACAATTCGTGGTCGTGACTGCAAAGGGGCACTACTCCGCGCCGCACTCTTTGTACGGACTAGTGCTCCTGAACAAGTTCTTGTGCTTTGTCAAGCTTTACAACACTCGATTAGTGTTTACTACTACTAATTTACGAGTATTGTCATTTTACCGTCAAAATTTTTTTTTTTATATAAAAATTTGTAAAGAAATAAATTTTATAATGAAAAACTCAATGCGTGATTAATTTGAAACAGAATATAAAATGTTGTGTATGTTATATTGGCGGTATGATTTCTGGTCAGGCGGCCTGCCTGCTTGTGATATCACAACGAAGCATAAAATGTTAACATTTACATGTTTATTGATGGGACCGTAACGTACTTGTTGTCATAAATATACCGTTGCTGTCTTTATTTATACATGTTTACGCATTTATTGTGATCGTATCGCGTCACCACTTTCTATGAATGAATATTTTACTTATATACTGTTAATAGATCAAAAGAGAGAATTAGTATATGTGTTGACGCCTAGTTTGTAACCGTAGCTAGTGAAATATGTTTACATGTTTATCTGCTATACGAGTAATATCACTTTATCTTCCACATTTGAAACTATCTACAGTTCGTAAAGTTGATCCGTGATCATTCTCCGATACATTCTTCATCGTTGTCATCTAGATGGTATGTAGTGTAACCCGTAGACATAACCAGTTGTACGTAATGGCGGTGCGCGGGCGCAGACGGTCACATGTTCGTACCGGTCTGCAACGAAGGGTTGACTGTAACAACGGTGTTCGTTCAGCCACGTGTCCCTGACGTCTGCGCCCGCCGCAGCGCCCTCCACACATTCCAGAGTTCCACATATTTTGTGTACAATGTTATTGGAAAAAATAAAGTGATTATTTTAATATATAATTTTATTTGTACCTTTTATCGACATTATACATTCAATGGAATTTTTCACATAATAATTAATACATTAGATTACACAGTAAGTATATTTATTAATCAGACTCTGGTTGGCAAGGTCGCCCCCCCCCCCCCCGGCCCGGCGCAAGTACACGCGTGTTGCTTCGCGCGCGCACGCCGCGTGCCACGACCACAAGTGCAACCCCCCCTTATATGACGCATTCAAAGAAAGCTACCTCTATAGCGGTACATGCTTGACGATATGGTAACAGAAGAAGCTGTGCCGCTTGCCAGTCGTCGCGAATTCCGAGCATGTCACATGCTTCGTACTGACGCCACGCACCTGCGGTACCTAACACAACATGAACGTTATCTGCATAACTTTCTCTTTGAGTACAACGGCATCTGGGACACGCTCATCGTGAAGCGAGTGAGTGGCGTCGGGTTCGGAAGCGAGACGTCCACTTCTACAGGTGCAATTCACACAGGGTGATTGGTAATTGGGTGCAGTCCTTGAAATGGGTGATACTAAAGCTAATTTACAACAAATTTGATCCCGATAACTAGGGGTACAATCTGATTGGTTTCGGAGTAATAAATTCAAAATATTTATTTCAGATTAAAATCCAATGTAATGGAACTTTAAAGTTGTTTTGGGAATTTTTCTCCTCACGACCAAATATTGATAATTGTGACAAATCTACGTCGCTCAGAGCATTGACATAATACTATATAATTATAGATTCCACACGTTGTTGTCACGGGCTCACGCGCGTACGGCTTGTTGTTCACTGGGCAGTTTAATAGCGCTAGCTTAAGGTTTCTTGTGAAAGTTACAATTCTTACTAGGTCATATACGATTAGATGTTTACAGTTACATTAACGCGAAAACGGTTAGCATGTACTCAGCACATCATTCTGAACCCCCCCGCACATAGGAATTTTTCATCGGTAATTTCTATGTTCAGAGTGATGGTGGGCCTGTAGCGGTCATCGCCGAAAGAAAGGCAGGCCGAAAATGTGGGAACCATTTTGCGTCGGTGTCCCTTCCACGCTGTATTAAACACCTATCGGTGGAGATGAGTACGGCTCTGAGATGTAGCTAGCTATCTGCAGCCCAACATTCAGTACGTATTGGCGGAGCACCGAACTAAGAGCGCAGAGCAGAACATTTGTATGATATCGTTAGTAGCGGTGTGAACGAGACAGCGCCAGCGCGCTTGAGGAGTCGTTCGTCGACGTCTTCACGATGTTCCTTCGAGGTCTACGCGAACCCTTTATAGCGTATTTTGTATTGTTAGAACCCAGTAACCGATTCGTTGCGGATGGCACGTTTCAGTGCCATCACTTCTTTTTAAGTGTGGCGTCAGGCACGGATATGTGTCATTTTGAAATCGATGATAACTCCTTCAATTAAGTTTTATGGAAGTTTTACCTGAAACCAAACTATCTTCATTTTTCACGTATATTAAGCTCGTAGCCTTCGTTTCTGGATACTGTAATATTTTAAAAAAAAGAAGAAGTGAAATAACGGCTAGAAGTTAGTGAAATTAGGCATCGCAACGAATCGGGTAAAAAATATAGTTTGCCCCAAAAGTGCGTGGTGAAAAGATAACAAATTCTTCAATCACATTTTTTTCTTTAATTTCTAAATTGAAATCAGTTCAGACTTCTATATACGTGGCAAGAGTTCACAACAATTTTTTTTTCTCAAAATTCGAAACCGCTTCTTGATCCACAAATAAATTTAAAAAATTACTTTACTTTGGGAAGTCGGTGGAAAAATAAGACAATGAAATAGGCGAAAATCACATCATTTGCAATATTTTTCTTTTTGTTCCTCATATTATTTTGTTTATGATTTTTCAATTAAGTAATACAACAAGCACTAATTTATATTGTTCAAACAATAATTGCTGGAAAAAGTAGTGTGATGTAAAATTTAAAACTTCTAAATACGGATGAGTATGTTGAATAGTCCTTCAATAGATAATATATTGATTTTGTGAGATTTTAACCCGAACAGGAATTGTTTACACTTTTATCGAATACTTTTGGAACAGACCGTACATATACACAACACCAGCGCGCAGCGGACTGTAGGTACCTACGTAACATTATCCCTGACTGCCTTAGCAACACACTAACATTTTAGAGGTTTATTCGTAAACGCTGCTTAATTAACATTAGCGACTGTTTAACCATTTTTTTGAACGTCTCTTAATATTTGAACCATCGTTTATGAATATAACCCTTAATGAATGACAAGTTCCGGGTTCAAATTATGTGAAAAGTACGAGCAAAATATGTAGTTATTGTTACCCATTAAGATTATGGCACAGAAGTCGTAAGTTTATGAAACAATCTCACGTGTTAGAAGAGCTTGACACTTGACATTTTCATTGCCAGTGTTGCTGAACTGGATGGCACTGCGACCAGGTTATACTACATTAGGTATAAATAAGATATGGTCGCCCTGTATATACGAGTAATATTGCAGCGTCAGTCGAAACGTGTGCTATAGCTAGGTGTTTATTACGTCTACATTCGTGCGCTTGCATCTCAACAGTTAGTTTTAGCGCGTAACGTAACACGCATGCTCCATAAAAGATTCGAGATGTAGATGGAATCGCAAAGTGTGGACGCATCTTATCATGAAAACCTACACGTAACATCCAAACGAGTATATCGTAGCATCTGGGTTGTGGAGGTCAGACAGGACAATACTGATATTCAGCTGCATCCGGTAAGATTGGAAACCGACCCCAATATAGTTGGGCAAACCCTAGGCAGATCATGATGAACATCATAAAGAGCAGGTCGGCCCCATGCGACGCAACGGCGACTATAAATACTTAAAACTACTATTTACACTCGGCGACAATATGAAGCACCAAAGTCGAAGACAAATCCTTGACCGCAGAGCGATAATCAGGTAAACCGCGAACCGACGTCCAGCT